>ATSW01127872.1:0-10077 GCA_000444245.1 Botryllus schlosseri | reverse complement strand
AAAGTGCTGTTTCGTTCCTGCCAACGGGTATATACGCCCGAAGATATTTAATTATTATTGAGGGGCCCTACCTTTTCAAACACACTTCCCTGGGCTCTACCTGTAAAACTAATTACGTGAGAAGAGATAGGATAAAAATTGATGGCAATATATATGCAATTCCCGATCATATTGACCGATTCAATCAAGAATTACAGAAAATTTTCGCGCTTGGTGCGTCCAGACGATAAAACCTGACTCACTAAATCGCCCCGAAAGGAGCATAATTGGTAGTCCTATAGCTCACGACCGAAGCGTCCGCATAATTTGATAGGTCCGGTCTTTATCGAAAGCTAGTTTCGCACCGATTCGACAAACGCAAATTGAAATCTCGCAAGGGCAATAAAACTACTCCGAAATAGCCTCCAAAGGTCGATTGTTCTGAACAATGGGAGCGCAGCAACACAATGACCATAACAATGGCCAATGGCGTCAAGTGATTGATCGAAACAATGCCAATTTTCATATTTTGATGACATTTTGGGTCCGTTTAATTGTCTCAGTATTCGTGCGGCCCCGACCGTGCTCTGAAATTCTAAATTTGGCCCTGACACCGAAAAAGTTTGGGAACCACTGGTCTAGGGGTATGATGCTCGCTTTGGGAGCGAGAGGTCCCGGGTTCAAATCTCGGACGAATCTGCATTTTGCTACTATCTAATAGATAAACACAACCGAACACGAGTCAGTGATTTATTGAGTTATGAAACGACCATCACAAAACGCTTGGAATAGGATTATATTACCAACAACAATCGCCTTGCCCTTGAAATCAATGACCAAGCACGATTTATAAAGCACACGATAATGTTCGTCTTTACATACAATGATATTACGCGATGGGTATGTAACACAATCTTCAATTGGTTTCACTACAATTCTATTATCATAATGCAAAAGTATACACGCATAGGGAATGGTAATTGATCTCACGTTAGGTAATACAATCATTTCCTCATAATTACGATTCGACTCAAACTGAGTAGCAACAGAAATTCTTGCCATGGTCTAGCTTCACTAGCTTGTTCACGTTCTTGGCAGCAACATGATACCCATTCCAGTATACAACAAATAGTGAGCAGTACGATGAACACGACAGCTAAGATATCATCGACATCTTCCATAGACTTATATACGCGATCTAGTCAGAGATTCCCAGATTTTTAGTCTACGAAAAACAACAAATTCTTCACTGATTTGTTGAGCAATTCTATGTTTCGATAACACGCCTATGTTAGGGTTGCCATATTTTTGCGGAGCAAATTCCGGACACTTTTTAGCGCCCACTAGCGGATTTTAAAATGAGGCAGGACACATCATTTGTCAATGTGACGTCACACTAGCAAAACTTTGCCTATTGACCATAGGTGGTCACGATCCGGATTAGGAACGCTAAGTCGGTGCATTTATGTGGTTGTGTCTTGCAACCAGGATCGAACCAACAGTTGTTCAGCCCCCTCCTGTTCAAATAAACACTGATCTTGAGCCCACCATAGGGTAATCGATGCAACTTCTGGAGCCTTATACTTCTGGTTTCTATATGCATCTGGTCGTAAAGTTTTGTGAATAAAATCAGTTTGTAATACTGCTCCTTCCATATATTACTAGAAAATTTTGATCATTTCTCCGCCCATACATGATCATAGTTAGCGGTGGGGCTGGTGGAGGATGATGACTTCGAAAATACAGGGAACGGAATTATACATCGTAAAGTCATGTCATGTCACACTGATAAGACTATTTATGAGCCTAAATGCAGATCCGGCGGGAACTCCGGTGGTTTTCAACCATTTATGGTCGCGACTCCATTTCTAATTTGAAAATGTTTTGTGACCCAGCTCAGAATTTGATAAGCTGATTACTGAAAAACGGTCAGCACATTTGCCCAGACTTACTCACGGCCAATTTTGGAAGCTGATTACGTTCAACATCTTCCCGAACCCCAGAATAAAGACAACCGAACCCCAGGTTTAGAGCCAATATCATTACCTAAAGCATCTAAATGACCACATATTAAATCCATAATTGTGATACTAAAAAGAAAAATTTCAAGTGGCATAAATCTGCCTAAAAATGATATCGTCTCTGTTGATTTACGAAAACATTTTGATCCTATTTCAAACCTTCTAAATTCCGGACATTTAGGTGTATTTTTGAAATTCCTCCCCAACGCAGTTTGAACAGTGAAGTTCCGTACATGTCCGGGATATTCCGGACGTATGACAACCCTATAGTACGTAGATATTTCGTCAAAGGAGCTATATATTTACCCTATATTTTCAATTGTCAATGGCAATCCACTATGACGTCACAATTGAATATTCGTGACGTCATGGTTAAAAAAAAACAATAAAAAACTTGTTTTAAACAAGGGCCTTTTTTTAAACATGTTTGTTTTAAAATTTAAATTGATTTTTGTTTTCAATGCAACCCTATACTTCTGACATTGGGGGTTTTCGTTACAGAAATATTTCTTATACATCGATTTAAGCATCCGTTGCAAAGTTGTATAATTTGTGAATCTAAAAACAGTATCTGACTGTGCCCTTCAACCTTTTTTCGTTTGGCGAACCCCTAAAGTTGTTGTGACGAATTCATGCCCCTGCACCATTTTCACACGCGGCATGAACGCCTGAATATAAATATGTTTAATTGTAATTATCCGATAAAAATGTCGGCGAACGAATTGTCTTGAGACAAAATGACTGACTGCTCCTGATTCGATAAGTGTGCCAAAATCATACACCTAACGAGAATTGGTTTCAATTTTAAATATAGTACGAAGAATATATCCACCTGGCGAAGAGACGTTTGGAAAAGGAAACGAATATGGCAAAAATTCTGGCGAAAATAGGATAATGCTGGTAAGTGTTATAAATTCACAGATAACGGCTCCTATTCACGGCCTATTGCTATCGAAAATCCTACCCCAAACGAAAGGATCCTCTATCTCCCAATCGTCGAAATAATTAATCCAAGAATTAACCGTGAATTAAATTAATTCCAGATTTTGGTGACCTTTCATGGACCGTTTAGAACGGATCTGTGAACTACAAAAGAAACCCAAAAACGACTACAGGTTTCATTTGCCCAGTTTGTAATACACCCGTGTAGCGTACTGTAGGCTACACCTTTCGTACTAGTGGACCAGAAGTGTATTCAGGTGCCTTCCAGGGTGCACCGTGGACACCGATTGAAGAACATTGGTGTAGGCAGGCTAACTAGACGGGTAAGAACAAAGCTAACAAAGCTATGCTGAGCAACAGGTCCCAATAAAGATAACCCTCTTTATGTATCGGTCACGAGAAATACCGCGATTTTAGAGTCTATCTCTGACCGCTCAATGTTAGCCTCTAGAAAGCAGGGCATGGTATGGTATGGTATGGTATGGAAGTATGGTATGATATGGATCGATATCTTGGTATGGAATATGGAGGAATGCAGGTATGGTATGGAATGGAAGATTTTAATCTATGGTATGGAACGACATTTCCATACTTCCATACTTTGGTATTTTATACATTTTATCGTGATCTGTGCTAGGGTTACCATATTTTTGTGCATCAAATTCCGGACACTCTTCAGCGCCCACTAGCGGATTTAAAAATGAGGTGACACATTGTCTGTCAATATGACGTCACACTAGCAAAGTATTGCCCATCGACTGTATACAGAAGTGGTAATGATACGCGAAGGTGTTCCAGGTGGTACGCGAGAAGATTCTGTTTTTTTCGACCGAAGGGAGTTATTAGTTCAAGGGTTGATTCTGAGTTTTTCAAGCCGCCGTCGTCGTGGTAAGGTCGTCGTTGTTGGTAGTGGCTATTCCACCAGTGACGGCCTACGCCAGAGATCTAGTCGTAAATTGGGATTCTTACCTAACCAAATTCCGTTTTAATATATTTGACCACAAGAATTTCAAATGGATCCACTACAGAAATCATATACTGCGCCCTAAAATGCACCTCAACACGGTGGAAACATTTTGACCGCCTTCGGCGTGCTTATCTATGTAGATGGTACGCGAGCACTGCATAAAACCTCGAAATGGAACTTGGGAGAAAAAAGGTTGGGAACCACGAACCACTGGTATACGGGAATGCATTGGAACATAGGGCATTAATTAGGCCATCTGTAATGTGGGCTACTGTGATTGCTACTTGCTAGGGTCTGCAATAGATTTCTCCACAGTCCGGATGAAATTGTCTGACGGGCCGTGTCTGGCCTGTCGGGATTGTGTTTGACAGCCCTGCTATTCCGTTAGGTCGGTGCGGCTATCTGGTTATGTGTTTTAATCAGGTCCGAAACAACATTTTTCTACCCCCTTCCGCCGAATAAAAAAACACTGATCTTGGGCCCACCATAGGGTAGTCGATGTAACTTCTCGGGCACTTAGAATATGCATCTGGTTGTTAAATTTTTTGAATGACTTCTGTCAATATTATTGATTTTTCCATATATTAGGCTACTATAAAATGCACCAGCAGGTATAGCATATCCGGTGATTTCCAATTTTTTTATGGTCGCGTCCGCATTTCCAACTTCAGAATGTTCCGTGGACTAGCTCCAAACTTGATAAGCTGATTACTAAAAAATCACCTTGCCCAAACTTTCGGCATAGGAAGCTGATTATACGTTCAACATCATCGCGATCCCCAGATAAAGGAAAACGACCTCAAGATTCGGAACCACTGTCTGTGGCCTTAACCAACTCTAGTAATATACCGTTTGCGATTACAATCAGACTTATTTCAGTAAACGATGGTTATTTATATTTATTTTGATTGCAAATTTGGCGAGGGTGTTGCCTGGTGCCCATACTAATATCAATATACGTTGCATTAACTCGCGCGCGGCGCGAAGAAACAATCTTATATAGCATAAATCTGCTTGAAAATAATATTGTTTATGTTGATTTACGAAAAAAGTTTAAGCCTACTTCAAACCTTCAAAATTCCGGACATTTAGGCATATTTTAGAAATTCCTCCCGGACGCAGATTTTGCAGTGAAATTCCGGACATGTCCGGGAAATTCCGGACGTATGGCAACCCTAGTCTATGTACATAGAATGATTAGGAAAGCGTACAGGCAACCAATCAGTTCCAATGAATAATGTAATATCTCGGTCATGCGGATAAATACGTATATGAAAGCTATCAGATGAAAGTTTGTGAATGCGTTCAGGATTCATTACAATGATTTTTTCTCTGATTTTCAGTCGAATCTTCTCATCTCCAAAGTACTGTATGACAGTGAAGCTATTTGCTCGCATTTCGTTTCAATCTTTGAACAAAGTCCCAGACTATACTATCGTTGTGTTTCTTATCTTTTCCGAAGTGGTCTAAATAAGACAGCGTGCTCATACCATCACTGCGGCAGCTAAGGAATGAAATTGCGTGCGCTCCGCAAGCCTCTGAACGTTTGTGCTGTAATGGTTTGATCGAACTGGTATACTTTTCAGGTTCTAAGAAACAGGGTATTTCGTTTCTGAACGGGGTTATGCCGAAGCTGTCATGATAATGAGTTCCATATTCATCAGCGTAGATGCATACCCAGTGACTTCCTGGTTCGTCAGCCTCGTCATAATTAATGATTAATGAGTAGGGAGGTTTCGGTCGCCGAGGAAGTCGATCAATAGGAAAATTTCCTAGATAATGTCGTTTGGTGGAATCGTAACTATACAATATTTCATCTATTTCTAGTCCGTTCATATTACAGTAACGGTGCGAGCTTGACTTATTTCCAGTATTTTTTGAAATTCCATGAAACAAAGCAGAGTTGTTTCGCTCGCAACACCATCAGCAGGAAAAGTGATGCGCAGACTAAGTGTACCACTTTTCTGCAGCTCGAAACAGTCGTCTAAATCATCAGCTCGCAAGTTATATACTAGAAGAGTATATCCATTAGCGAATTCCTTCGGGGTAAGAACTCCGATCTGTTTTTCGAGAGCTCCTATGCCTTGAACCATATTGAGATAGGCTTCAGAATAGTGATTGTTTTCAAAATCAAGTTCGTATCCACCTTCCGGTATCAGGAAACCATTGACTTTCAATTCGACACGCTTCATTTTGTTATGAATAAAATTGTATGGATTTTTATCGAACGCACCCTGGAATGCCTTAGTCGCTACCATACCGATGATTAAACGAGTCGGTAGAGTACCCGAATACAGATTACCAATATCGATTTGAGTGGTGTTAGCTGCGAAAGTTCTTGTCAAAAGCTTCATGTCTATAAACAGATATCTAGCTGGAGCAGCAACCATCATTGCGGATTTCACATCTTCGCTTACTTTCACACCACACAATTGCAGCTCTTTTTTAATAATTTTGAAATTGCTAGTATTCACTCCAAACAGAAAGAAACTTTTCGGGTTCAAAGTGAGTTCGAACTCCGAGGGTACCTCATCCAGAATGTAACGGTCTTGTAAGCATAATCCGTGATGTATTCGGCCTCTTATTTCAACAACTTTACTGATTGCATAAGGCAAACTTCTCGCGTTTTGACCTTTGTTAGCAGCCTATAGCCTTATCATCTAATTGCTCAGGGGTATCTTTGACCCAACCCTGTGTCAAAAGCGTTGACTTTTGTACGTCTTGTGGGGCGAACAGATAGTTCAAGTAGGCTGAATACGGCTGTAGTTTTATATCCTGCTTGATCGTGTGATTTCCAACTTTAATGTGAAGTTGTGAAATCATTGAATCTAAAATATTATTGACAACGCCAATATCATCATTTGCGACTAAATCCGCATCGCCTTTCAACAGTTTCAAACGAAATAAAAAATAAGATTCGCTTAGATCTATGAAATCTCCACACCCCTCGTATCTGAAAGTTATGACGGATTCATTGTCCAAAACAGGGGGTATCTTGATGATACGTTTTTTCTCTANACTNGTCTGAGTAGGTGGTATCTGGAAAAGNTCTAAAGACGGATGAATACCNTCAGCAGATTTGCTATGAATCAGCTCCGTCATGTTCCNCGNGTCTACTTGTAAATGAAAAGANGAAGGNTTGCTANTTGTATTTAATCAAAAATATCCCGGCGACGTTTTTTNCGNTTGNTATTTTTCTTTNTAGNTGCTTTTCTCTTCCCTAGGAAATTATCAAGTGCTTGACTAGCAGCTTGCTTNCCTCTGATTTTAAAGCTTTCTCCAATGTTTTGTCCTCCCAATACGTCAGAAGCGACTTCAGCCCCGGTGTGAAGTAGTTGTCTACCCAGAGCTTTTNCTCCTTTGGAAATCAANGGTACCACACTACGTCCCAAACTGCGAAATAGATTACCTAGACCGTGACCTCTTNGCACTCGACCTCGAAAGTAGTTTATGNCCCCTCCGCTTTGATTTCGATAATAGTGTTGAAAAGCTTCACGATCACAACNNTAATGTGCTCTCATCGTGACGTAAAGCAAGTGTGATATGAACTACAGAACCATTCAGATTTATAGATGCACCTTTATNGTCTCTAATACTAATTCGAATTCGATTGGCATATTCCGCAATCATAGGGAAAAAGTAGATTTTCTCAAAAATGTGATGTTGGTATTCNTTNTTAGCTGCTGTGATNGGGATATTTCGCAATAGCGGTGCATTCGTATCACCAACTGTTTGCGGTCGAATGAGATCGGTATAGACCAATAAATTACTTATGGGTGCNATGCTATCTCTCAAGAACATTTNCGAAGTTAAATATTNTCCTTGCGNTANNTTTTGTTNTTTAAGATTTCCATATGTGNAAACCGGATTTCTGATTCTCTTTGGATTTCTTCGGAAATTCGGAAAGGCNCCTGCTTCGCTAGGTGGAATGACTAGCATAGCCGTGGAGCTTGACAGCTGATTTATCCATACCTTTGTCTGAGTACGATTGATTCTATCTATCAAGCTTTTGAAATCATATTAATCCCCATTTGGATAATAGTAAAAATTATTGCTTTGCGCTGTCAACAGAGCAGATGATTTTTCCTCTTGAAATTCCCATAACAATCCATTGAAATGGGGTAAAGTAGCTTGAAACTGATTACGTACTGAAAATTCTGCAAGGCCCAACTCCCATTTTCCAGTAATGGAACGTGCTAAGTCAACTACAAAATCCGATTTCGAACTGCTAATGTGAATGTATTTCATAACGCAATAGCACGCTTTCGAAATTGCAGTACAGCACTAGACGGTGCACTCCGAAAAGGAATTTTTTCACCCACTATCATCCAACAAAGATATTTTTATACGCTCCAATCTATTCATATTTACTGGGAAAAAGAAAGGCTTTATGTAGTATTTGGAAAACGCCTTCTTATCACCCTCGACTTTTACAACTCGCAATAGGCGCTGTAATGTACCATTGGATTCTTGCGGTTCAATAATATCGCAACGAACGTATACAAAGTCAATCGTAGGTAAAGGTGTTATATCGAAGTTGAAATGTATTTTTTTGTCAGATAAAAATTATGCGGATAGCGCTGCCGTATGCGGTAATACAAAACCCGCAATCGTGTAGTCAAACTCAGTTGAAATTTTCAGTACCAATACAGTATAATCGTTCTCTTCAGCAACGCTAATATATCGCGTATCCACTCCTGGAATAAAGCTATCTACTACCTCATCGTGTGGAATTGAGACAGTCAGGGTGTTGCTCTCAGGAAAACATTTCACTGCTACATCGGGGTTGATACTTCCCAAGGTTTTGAACATGGCGTACAGCGAGTCATATTCACCAGTCTTAAACTTGAATTTCCTGAAATCTCCATTGCTATTCCTAGTTTTGAAACCGAAGGAATCTTGTGACTCAATCCGTTTTTCAAAATCTCTTGGAAAACTGATTTCCGTCAGCGCGACTTCATTTCTCTCTACATTTCTTGCCGTCTGCATTTCATTGACATATTCTGCGGTTGTATTGCCAGGAAACATGTCCATAGAAGCATTGGAAAATAACGTCACATAACTCATAGTTTAGGTATTTTTGGAGCTGGTAACATATAACCCACACACGACGATAATAACGAAATCCAACGCTCCTTGTTTTCTTGAACGATTGTTAAATTGTAGAGTGAAAAAATCACTATGATCAGTATAACCACGACTTGAGCGATGAATTGATAAAAGTTACGGTTTGACGATATCTTTTTGATCGACCCAGGAATTGAATTCTGGTCCATATCCTACCCATTTCACTAAATACTGACGGTGTTTGCCGCGTTGACGTCTCTTTATAATCTTTTCAATACGCCACTCTGTAGGTTCGGTCACTACCTGTAGTTCTTCTCTGTAAAACCTCCCGTCGATGACATCATGATTATAGTCACGTAAGCGATACATCGGAGGGTCACCGGCCATTGCGTCAATGATATAAAATATCTCAGTTGTCCAATTGAGTCTACTGCTCTTTTCAAAAAGCCCGCGAATTTTCGAAATGCGTACGGCTGTTCCTTTCGTTAGTGTGGGAAGTGTAGCTTGTCGAAACCCATGCATTTTTTGCCAAATAGCTTCTTGATTATGTGAATTGACTTGACTACGAGCCATACCTAACGACGTATGTTTCGTGTGATTATAGGAATATACGAAATCCTGTAGCACGTCGATGTATTTACTGGTGTTATTCTTTGTGAAATAGCGGTACAAGATTGCCTTGAAAGTCCTAATACAGCGCTCGGCGAGAGACGATTTCAATTCGCTTTTTGTGTAAAAGTAACGAACTTTATTTTTCTTGAGAAAGTTTTGAAAAGCTCGATTGGTATATTCTGTACCTCTATCAGTCTGCAGCACTAAAGGCAACCTCTCATTGAACACTTGACGGAAAGCAGAAATCATACTGCGACCAGTTTTATCTTTAATTGGAATCAACCACACAAACTTTGAAAACGTATCAATAACCAAAGCCAGATATCTAAATCCACGATTGTATTTAGAAATAGACTGCACATCAATCAAATCGCTTTGAAACTGACTATCAATTCCAGAGACCACCACCTTCTCGCGAGTAAATTTTTTTCGTATAGGAAAATGCAAAGTATAACTTTGTTCTGATTTTAACCATTCTTTGTCATTCTG
>ATSW01127825.1:0-31321 GCA_000444245.1 Botryllus schlosseri | reverse complement strand
GCCTACTGGAGAAGTTGCCCGCCCCTGGCTCGAGGGATAGCGCGACCACATTACTGACCTATTCTCGCACTGAACACAAGCACTTTGACAACACTTTTCATAGCTGCAGATGAGTTTGCGCTCATTACTTTGTACAGAGAGTCACAGACCTTGTACTATTCACGTTGGTGACTTTAAGGGTCTTTAGCTTTTCACATTCCTAGTTTATTGACGCGAAAATTAGTGTCACTGATGATGTATCACCCCTGCCATTATTTGTCATTGAAATCCTTCTCGGTGCCGACCGTGACGCATGTGGACGTGCTCGATTGGCTGTTTATAAGAAATGAGATATTATTCTCGATTAATCATCACATTTTCGATAAACTGAAAATTATAAGAATTGATTGCTGTCAACGTCAAAGCTGTCGGAAGTACCCGCGTTAAATTGATGTATTGGTGTTGATCGCGTGACGTCATAATGAAGGTAGCGACGGGATGTGACAGCGTCAAATCCGTGAATTTCAATTGTTGCTATAGTCATCGGCTACATTCAATGCAAAACTTCAAACATGGTCTGCAAATTCACTACGATATATCATACTTATTTCTGTGTAAAGCTATACCATAGCAATGCGCACATATTAATTAACGATCCTGCATTGCGAAGGATGATGTTTGGCGGCAGTGTGCCTACTATACACCAGTGCCCCTCAATAATTTATGGAAAGCTCTGGTTACAAAAGTTTGAAAATTTTGAAGGCATTGGTCAGGGACTTCAACTGGTCAGGTCATACAGATGCCGAATCTATTCTTTATGAAGTTAATGTTTGAAAACTCTTGACTCGCAGCTGTAAGTAGACCCAAACATTGTACTTTGGTTTTGAAAATCAACGATAATGGATTTCGTTTTGTTAAAAAAAAACTATGCAGGCCTAAATACTGGCTAACACGGGTAAGATCCGGATTCAACACTGAAAATATTTACATTCGGACCGTGGTCCGCCGGTTGAGGAGCGGTGACTTACACTGTCTTGTACTGCAGCTAAAATTGGGTTTGGGTTTCGGGATTTCAGGTGCTACCGAATGGGAGTAACATAAAATACTTTGCTTCATGTCAATAATGAAACATGATCGAATATTCGAAATATGATGACTCTACAGCAGTCCGGAGTTAAGTAGAATTTTTTCGACACTAAAATCAATAGCAAAATCCTGGTTCCTTGCCGTACCAGGTACCTACGTCTTGGATGTCTTTTACGGTGTTTAATTTATAAACATTAAACATTACCCTGAGGTCGCTGGAGTTTGTATTGATATCATCCGTATAATGCCGTCTCTAACGAAGTGTCAGCCTTACCAAGTCCACCAACTGTTATATTTCCCATTCGCGACTCCATCCCACTCATTGGCGAGTTGAATTCCGTTTGCAAGCTGCCTCGCGTAGCAGAGGTGTTTTGTTACGCATTGGATACGGGTTACCAGTTCAGCATGTCATTCGCAGGTCGACTGGATTCTCAAGTTTCAAATAGACTTAATTGTGGCGCGCAAACTCATCAATCAAATCACTGAAATCGTGCTGAGATTGAATTCATTCTTGCATTTCCCAGGGATTGAGCAGCGCAGCCATGCATTTGAGCAGACCTCGCATAGTTATCACACGTTGTCAGTAGCGAGTAGAAGTGGAACACGTAAATTCTCGATATTCGTTGCTATAGTACCATTAACCGGCAAACTCGCGAATACCAATATTACAACGATTCTAAAACATTTTGGGCTACGACCCAAATCTGATGTTATGAAGGCCTCAAGACCCAAGCATCACACATCGGAAAATGCACATGTTAAGTTGTTTCGAACATGTAAGGAATATCCAATCTTGATACAGCACATGCATGCTATTTTCATGTTCTAGGCTAGGTTGGGTGTCTGATTGAACTATCACACCAAGTCTTTTGCACGCTTTCCTACCTTTTCATTGCATCGCAATCAAGTGTTGTTTTGAAATAATGGAATTATCAAAAAGCGAACCAGAATCAGAACAAGGCAATCAGATGCAGTAGGTCACATAGTTCTAGGAAACAGGATTTATCACGACAACATCATTGATCCGGTGTGATTGATGTGACTGAATCTATTCTTCGTAATACTTCGAATGCACAGCTCCCAACCATGTCCTCGATACGGACTCCTTGTAGGAGATTTTCAAGCCTACAAATCCTTAAATTCTCGTAACGCCACTACCGCCACTACGCATTTACTATACTTTTTCATACGAAAGATTGTAATGACCTTATGATCAGTACTTCTGTAAGTTGACTTTCTTGAGACCCCATTTCCCGATTCCCACAGTAACCCGTAACCAGCTCACCGGCAAGTAGTCGATGCAAACGTTACCGCGATGTCGGAGATCGGACACCATTCGTATGTTTCCTTCTCTTTCTCTCTCGCTCTGACCTTTATGTCTATTACCTGCACAAATTAGAGCTTTAAAAACCGTATCGGGGTATATTTAGATGTTGATAAAAGTCTAATGCAGGTCCCTGTTTCGATTCGGAAGCTTACCAGGACTCTCGATTCATGGAATAGAATACACGGCTCAAAGAAATGACGAGGCCGCTACATTTGACATCACATTGGATATCAGATCAACTAGATAGGCCTACTTCAAATAATATATTCGAGGCTTCCTCAGTTCTTCGTAATCGCTATGCGGAAAAAGATGTCTTTGGCTGCGCTAGTGTTTTCTCGATAATTACTAAATGTGGTAAAGTTCCCCTTATCCAACCCGTTTATTGCACATTCTGCAGTCAATCGAGGGCAGTATTGAGTAAACCATGTCTTGCGTAAATACGTGCCGACATGTCGAGGAAATGAAATTTATTTCGGCATATCCATCACAAACGATTGTGCTAGTAATGAACACAAAACAATACTGCTCGGGAACGCCGGTAACGACCTGGTGTGGATGTGGGTACATCTTTAGACATAGCATAGAATTGTGCATTCTGTATTGATTCGCTAAGTTGGCACGTAAATGTTTTAGTGTGATTAGATTTTCAATGCTTCGAACATACCAGACAGGACATACCAGATAAACCGTCCGGCTTCCTGGTAGGTAAGTCGTGGATTCCATCCCTGGCCGGTCACGATAAATGCTTGATCTTAAAACGAGCTGATAACCGCGGCTTAACCTCTATAGCTACTCGTCACTTCGGGGTAGATTATGGAGATTGAAAATGGTGCTGTAGCCACTCGCCACTTCGTGGCATAACATGGAGATAGAAAATGGTGCTGTAGTTTCCATAAACTTACCACGGTGGTTTCGTATCTCTTTCGTCACGGCACCTTTGTTGGAGATGAAAATAAGAACAATTCCTTCCTTCCTCCTCGAACTATATTCTATATAGCCAACAGCTGGTGCGATTTATGAGAGTGGCAAGAAATATTTCGTGGGGCTAAGAGCTCCAAAGAGGTGTTCTGTCTGTTGTCAGTATCCCATCGCGGCGGTTTGTCCACATTCGTGTCAGATTTGTAGTATTTTACGCTACATTCGTAATGCAGTATTGTGTGCCAAATGTATTCAACGGAACCGCCCTTATATGGCTGCATTTAGTGCAGCGTACGCGTCAAAATATTGTCGGAATATCGACTTAGTCGATGACCTTTTATTGGAAAGTAGGCCCACCGAACTGAGCGTATAGCAAGCAAACTAATTTCAGTAAATAGGCAAATTATTAAAGCTTCCAATGAACACCATCACCTCAATGAGGAACAATGCTTAGAAGTAACAAAGCAACCCAATTTTCGTGACATGAAGTATACTGCCAAACGGACAGCTACATAGAAGCGGGCGAATATTTATGCTCATTTTATCCAATTCCTTCATCGTCTGGACAGGATACAATAAATGTCTAAGCCACTGGCGTAGCCAGGGAGCGAAAGGGGCGGTCGCCCCCCCAAATTTTCGTAAAATTTTCGTAAAATCAATAGATATTACATTATTTTGGGGCAGATGTATGTAACCTAAAATTTTTCTTCGCGCTTCGCGCGATTTATTGTCCATTCATGTCTTGATTTTATCATCGGTATCACGAACTCTTTCCGCAAATAGGCTACCCATTATAGAATTTAGCTGCATTCTCTATTAGGAAAATACAACAGTACCAGTAGATACACTAGAGTAGCCCGAGGTCGTTGGGTTGATTGAGTCTATAGGAGTGTCAGTTCAGTACGGGGGTTGGGGACTGTTAGCTCCGGCAACTTCCGTTCCGGGACACACGAAGATATATAAAATAGGGTACATGCGACTCCGCAAAGTGCGCTCCCAAAATGATTGACGGCCATAAAACCGACCCATGTATTCCGAAAGCCTTCGAGAAACATTTTCGGGTACTTAAATGGCTGCATGGCGCCTAATGATCCTGTCCCTGCAATCAGGCCCCTCCAACACAAATGCGACTGCATGGTACAAGAAAATATCACCACTTCANGTTAAAAAAGTGCTAATTTGAAATTGAACGAGTCTGATCAAAGGAGTTTTTGTATTTGGTCTGATTTGTATCAGCGATTTCAATCTTTAAAGTAGGCTATAGCGTCNATCTGTAACAGAGGTTACGAACTAACCGTGCCTCAATGAAGNGATAATAAGAATGGACACCACTTGTTCATATAGAGTAGACGCACCAATATTATTGATCAAATTAATCCTTCATTTATTAAAAAAAAAGAATTTACGTTCTGCACGTTCTCTAGAACAGGGGCGGCCAACCCGTGGNCNGCGAGAAGGTTTTGAGTGACCCACGGGCTGATTCTCGAAATTACTAATATTATCAAAAAATAAATTACCAAAACCAAATAACCAAATTTTGTTTAGCTTGACCGCGAAATTTGGGATTTTGACGACTAAAATACCAGTTCCGACGCACGCCACATTTTTCGTAGATCGTCCTGTACAATATTTCGCGCGGCTAGGTCGGGGATCCACCAGAAGTCTTCATGTCATAAATTGTTATTAATTTTGATACGTATAAATATAAGTATTGTTTTCCCCGTTACCTATTATCCGGTACGATCCTATCGGAAGAGTAAAAAAAGTTCATCAACATTCATATATAGTTCATATGCAACATATATAGTTCAAGATGTATAATTAAGCGCCCCCCGAATGTTTGATGACACCACTTCTATCAGCCCTGCCGGTAAATCTGTTAATGAAAACGAATTTGCAATATGCAAATAACAATATAATAAACCAATTTCATTCATTAACCAAGAAAAATTTTCGCGCTTCGCGCGAAGGTGTTGTCGTCGGTGTTTTCCACAATCATCATTCTATCACATCATTTCTGTGAATGGAATATATATATAACGATCACCCCAGATGTTATGTTAATCATCCAATAAGGGCCCAAGTTCATCGTTTTTTTACCTATTTTTCTTTATCTTTAATGTTCATTTACGTCATGGAATTTTCGCCCCCCCCCCAAATATTTTTTCTGGCTACGCCCTTGTGTCTAACGCTTCCAGCCAGAGGAGCTTGCACGTAAGACCAGACCATCACTTATTCGGTTTCGGGTTTTATCTTAACGTCCGAGAACATATCATAAATAGAGTAATGCCTTAACTGGTAAATGTTACCTGATTTCTACATAGTTCATAAGAATCCAATATAGTTCGAGCAGAGATACCTATAAGTCTAGCTAGATATCCCCGAGTTTGACATATAACACGGGCACTTGAGGTCAGTGTTGGCCTGTTCACTGATGTGACGTTGGATGATAAAAATACGCTCCCAAATAAAGTTATCCACTCGCCCAAGATCTCACTAAAGATACCAACCAACAACGTGCTCAGAGATACTGATTGAAGGCGGAATTAAACTACCTATATATCATGCTGTCAACACGAGTGGAAGTTGTATTTGTGCGCAACACAAACTAAGTAGCGGCGCTGAAATTTTCCGACTCGTTTATGCATTTGAAAGCGCCTTGTTTACCATAACGAAGAGGGTCGACCGACGAGCAAACACTACTACGTGACCGTTTTCGGTTCGAAATCACGTATTGTAACACAACAGTATGCCGCCTTCGCGGCGCTAGTTCTCACAGTGTGCGGACGCCATCAATTACAGCGTGCTCCTCAAGGCGTACACTTGTCCAAAAGCGAAATCAATAAAAGCCTGCTAGCTACTGTTATGAAACGTGCCGGTTCAGCTGCGCATATAAATTGGCGTTAGTTGTTAACAACAACGTGTAGCCAGAGTTGGTCAGTGATGAAATCGTCTACTTTATCATTAGAGTACTCAACAAGTAGGTTCTGCCTTCTTCAGACCTTATTCAAGTTTTGTCTTTCGAATACTTCCATTCCCACTTCAGTTTTTGTAGGCATCACTGCACTACAGTATTTACTCCTATAATTTTGTAAAGAAGAAAGTACTTTTGGTGCATGTTTGCATCCCTTTTCGGGAAACTGTCAATATAACCGGCGGAATAACCACTGTAACGCAGTAACTGGATATATTATTAAGAGTATTTGTAGTTACGACGGTCATTTTGCGCTGGTCGCAAAGACGCATCATGCAATCATCACGCTACATCCATGTGAATTAGCTTTGTCATGTCTTAGCAATGGCTCTTGATACTTGTGATCGTGTAGAAACTGTGGCCACGCAGTCTGAGTGGTCTGAGAAGTAGCACTCGATTGCGCTGGTGTGCCCCAGATGTCGTTATTTCACACCCCATTCACACCGGCTTTTGCATGATCCTCGGTGGGGAAAGCTCAAACTGTAAAACTCAAACACAAAGCTAGTTTTTCGTTGAAGATTCATTAGCAGATACTGGTTCACACCAGCATTAAAGAAGTACATGCTATGCATTGTCTTTGTCCTCAGAACTGTAAAGGAATGGAGTTATCTTACCTTGACTGTCCAATGTGGATATATACACACCGTGTATCTAAAAGGTGTCCGACCTTCGTGTGTTAGTAACGGGAATACAATGCCACGGTAAATTATAGAAGAATCCCGATAACAAAATCGATCACTCCGTAAATATGAACGTTGTGAGTGTATTTTCTAGTTGAGTGGGCCAGGGTGACATTTTCGACTGGTTCAATGTTGTTTTAATTACGTGTTACCGCGTGCGACAGTGTGCGGTTCTCCTTAGTCTGGATTTGACCATGAATGGGTAAGAAAGATATTTCGAGTGTTTATCGAGGTCGGATTTGTCGGCATTATAGTGAATCAGATGATGTGACTAACTTCGCCGACGTCTGACGTCACGGGCCGCTAGCATAACAGCACTTGTGTCTCGCGGGGGCGGCAGTCGACTCGCGAGAGACATCTGACGGAACTTGCTCGTAAAACTCGATGTGAGCTAATCTGGCCAATAGCTTGGTGCGCATTCGAGAGACACAGCTTCTATACTTTATTGAAATATACCAGCCCAGTAAGAGACGCGTTTTTCGTGTAACACGGTTTTATCATGAGAGATATTTCCTCTGCGTTTGGAAGATGGAGAAATTAAAGTAGATATTTTGTTGTGGATAGATGTGTGTGTGTACGTGCACGCGTGCAAGCATTCTTCGCTTGCCCTTTAGCGCAAATCAACGGATAAAGGGCAACGCGATACCGATTTATTTTTGTCAAATTAAGGTTCATAAGTTCATTCTGACGCAGCATACTCGTGGATCTATGCTTGTCAAATGAGAAGTGTGAAAACACCGTTGCTAGCGCAGTTCGTTTTATATCGGCCATGTGACGTCATTGATGTTGTGACGTCGCGCAATAAGCATCCCTAGTGTCTTTGGCCAATATTGAATCTTATTTTTTATCGATTCGAGTTGTCATATAACAGCATGCATTACCAGAGGTGGTCGAATTAGTAATATGTGGTAAGTACTCAAGTCGAAGTATAAAGTCGTAAATGTCTACTCAAGTACGAATGTAAGTAACGATAAGTTAAAAAGTAAGTATTGCAGGCCAATAGAAACAGTTTCGCTATTAACCCGTGACAACCTCTGGGCATGTCACAATACACCTTGTACGCCACACCACTGGGTAGGATAGCGACCGTACACCGCTTTATCCAAGCTTGTAAAAGCATTCGTCGGGTTTGTAGCTGGGTCGTGCACATTCTGACGCATATTTCGGCGGTTTGTTGAATCCTTATGGCTCATATTCTTTTGGGGTCCGCTAAACTTTCGTGAAAACAGAGGCACTCGGGATAAAAGCAGTAATCCATTAGGTTTCGGCCGATCGCCCCATTAAGCCACAGTAACCCTCTATTTGAGCAGGTCTTAAGTAGACTTGAAAGAGGCATCTCGGAAAAGCACGCGTTTATGATGGTTTGTTGCGAAAACACAGTTATGACGTTGATGGTTGTTACTGGGGGTCAGCGCTGCCTATTGCTGCTATCGGCCTCGGACAGCTAAACTACAGGCGTTGCGAATGACTGATAGCCTATCAGTGGCCGACTGGCCGATGACTGATTAAACTCGATTGCCTTGGTTCTTAACCACTGAACAACAAGGGAATTTTTATGTTGGCCGTAGAGCGATTTTTAAAGGCATGTAGTAGTTGAATGTTTGGCTCGTCTACCTATTCCAGAAAAGCTTGTACTCATATTGACAAATTAGTGTTACTCCAAGCTGATTGTAATCAGGAGCAAAAGTATGTAAATGTGGTGAGCCGGATTCGAAACATGGAAATAATTTTGTTTCTGTATCGCGAACATAAAAAACTAAATATGCACGGTGATGTCAAATGATAACCCACAGTTAACAGCAACGAGGCGAAATTCGACTGTAAAATAACGTAAAACCAACACAATAGTAATGATTACTGAGGTCAATCACCAACACTCTATTGGTTTGTTGGTTAGAAGTTCTTGGTAACTTCTAACAAGCTGGTGGAAACCGCAATATTCAATAGCCGTAGCAATAGGTGCGACGAATATGGACTTAACAAAATTGCGCCACCCCAGCCATGGGCTTTAGGCAATCTGTGCCATAATAAATCCACTTCGATTCGCCTTTCAGTATCTTAATCACGGAAACACGAGTTTACGAAGTAGGTTCTGTCTAAAGACTAAATGAACTTATCCAAGTCCGAGAAGTGGTAATTTCTGTAATCCCAGAGTGCACTTTTCTATTGGGTTGGGCGGAGAATAAAGCCATTCTAATTCCAGAACACTCGAACGAGTTTAAGGAAGTTTGGAGAAGCTTTGCAGTTCTTTTGACGAGGAGCTGGGATTCCTGTATTAGGGTTCTTGAACAAATCCAAGGATTTGGCTCAATAGTTATAGAACGCAATTCATTTTGCCCACTCCTGAAGAGACAAGGTCACCGAATGCGACTGTTTTAATTATCGTAATTGACACGTATAGCATATAGCACCTGGTGGAAATATTTGTAATCTTTGAATATATATATATGATGTATGCTACTCTACAATGGCCAAACTGATGGATAAGAATGACCACGAATCCAGCCCGGTCCATTTGCTGGTATTGTTCGTGGTTACAATTCATAATACCTTTGTAAATCTAATATATTTGACAGCAATGTGCAATTACCTCTCTGGAGAGCATGGTCAGGTTAAAACTCCATTCACTGCGATGATTTATAACTATTGCGGATATTAAAATGCCATTATACGTCGGATGTGATATGCTCAATCACAAAGCCCGGTATCAACCTTTCAAAGAAAGTGTGAATCCATGACTGCTGGATTTCAATCCGGCTTTTATGGATGGCAGCTCAATCTGCCGACTGGACACATAGCGGCATACAATATCACACACTGTCTTGTTTGCGCAGCCAACCGTGTTTATATAAAAAGCAACAATACGTGAAGAATACACACAGGGGTGTACGTGGAGCCTCTATCCCGTTTTTTCCGTTTAAGTAAACGGAGGATTAAGGAGGTGTCGATGGAATAAGTCAAATAAAAACCGATTTAATCCTTCAACCAAGTCATACCCCAGCTCTTCATTGGAAATGAATACGTGCCTATCTGCTACCGCGCGATGCTTGCTGAAAGGCTACCGTGTCCCTCTGTATTTCCCTGCCAACCTCTGGTCCTAATATCCTTTTGGGATCAGGAATTATTACTTTTTAATAGGCTATTTATTTATTTGGATTATCGCGAATGAATAAGGGATGAGTTACATCGTACGGGTAATTAGGTTTATTTGATAAAGTCCAATACTGATGGGCATAATCTAAATGCCAACAATAAACATTTCATGTTGTGATACTCGTCGCCGCTTCGCGAATTAGATGCACCTGCGGATACGTAGAATGTGTCCAACAACGAAAAACACTAATCTTTCTTTACAAAAGAAAACATAAGTGCGCTAGGATACTAAGCGAATGGAATAAGTGTATACATGCTTATTACCTGATCCAATAAGTTTTATTTTTAACGGATAATGCACATAGGATTTATTTTATTGCAGTTGACTTATCTAAAATATCTGTATCATTGACAAAAATTATCCCTTGCAATGCAATGAAATTTATCATACCCGGAACAATCTGTCAATGAAGTTCCACCGCGATACAATTAAGGACTTGAACCAGCGTATCTCGGTGACTGTTCTACTAAAATAATATCACATCTAAAATTATATCACATCTATCATAGAATAACTATCGGCCCGGACCAACCTGTCGCACTGAAGTCTATATTTCACGAGCACTCGGCTTTCAGTGGGTAACAGATATTCAGCCGACCGCAATGAATACAGTAAAATCACTTGAATATCAAAATTAACTTTCTTATCCATAGTTCAATTTTGCTTAGTGTTGAAACGGGTTAACGTTTCAATAGTTGAGTTGGTGACTCGGCCTAATTGTTCCCATCGACAGCTTCGAATCAATACAGGCAGATATTACAAATACACCCTCACGCACTTTCAACATTTAATCAACAAAAGTTGTTTTCAGCTGAGCAACTATAGTCGTGGCGTGGTCATGTTATGATTTCGAACTAACGTCATCATTTTCCAATTTAGGTACTTAAGTTAGTCGTTAAGTGATGATAGAACAAGATATGTTAGTCAATGGCCAATTGTAAGACCAATTATTATAAGATGCAAGTTACGGATACTGTACAATGTACATCATGTCCGCAAGATATCCTGTCCGGAACAATCACCCCAATAGGGCGCGGGTGTGGTGTATTACGGCCTCCATGCATCCGCGTAATGCTCATTGCATGACTTCCGTGCTAGGCGCATAATAAGGTTTTAATGTCGCTTAATACATTCTAAGCGCCGTGAAGATCAACTGTTGGCTGCAGGGATAATTAAAAATTGATTAATTTAACTGATTATCGACCACGGGCATGCGATCCCTGTCTACTAACGATGCCGTCTGTCACGGTAAATGAAGTCGTAATGCGTCCGTGTCAAATTGGGATCGGACCGGGCTACATCGGTTATCTGGGGGATTTACGCGATTTCAGGGCGCACATGTCTCTGGCTAGGTGCGGCCTGGTTCGGGTGGATGCTGAAAGAGCTTTTATAATCCCGTCGAAATCCTTGGACTCCGAAACGAATCCCTTGGGGTTTGGGCGAGCTTTACTGGCACTGTAATGAGCGAGGTACACAAAGCTAGACGCCTGCGTCATTGTTGGCAAGCCATCCGAAGCCATGGCGCGAGTCAAAGTCACCGCTCTCGCGAAAGGAATGTGGATTAGCCATGCGGATTACGATATGAACAATCTCCTATGGCCACCATGTATCTTGCCGACTTGGAGAGATTTAAACATGTAATACTAGTGTAAATAAACACTATATACATGGTGGATGCTTCTTGGACTGCGATTGTCTACAAACCGAATAAGTTAACACATCCTTAATTGCAGCGATAATAATAATCCGTCCGATTTTTCTCACCTAATTAGGGCCGGTCCTCGTTTAAATTTGATGAGGAGTCAACGCCTTCTACTGCGTGAATGCACGAAGAGGTGTTCAAAGTAGTCATCGTTGTTACTTGAGTTGCCTAGTGACTATTCAATTACAAGTAAACGTATAGATTTACTATAAAACGTCTCTTACAAGTTAACGTTTAAATTAACCTTAAAACGTTTACGTTAAAACTACTTTTGGGTGGAAGAGAATATGTAAGGTATGAAAAGTACGCGAGTAGGCAGTTTCAGTAAGTAGATATGGTTGGTATTCGTATACTTTTAGTAGTTGAATTGGAGGTGGTGGCTTTCGAAATTGCAAGATGTATCTTCGTGACAAACGCAAAATGACAACTGTCACGGTAGAATCTTCGAAAATATATTCAGTTACCGCTGCGATAATTCACGTGGTGCTTATGGCAATTTCGCCAATAAAGAAATGTACTTTCTGCTTTTCGAAATGAAACATTAAGTTGTTTTGCCGAAATTACGTTAACGCATAGAAGTGGAACACACCCCTTGACTATAAATACGGTAGTGCTAGTCGGGAGGACCTGAGAACCTGTATATTATCGTATAATACAACCTAACGTGCATGGACCAACCTGAGGAAAAAGACTCAATTATCAATTCAATACGCGACTGACGAGACGACTGCCAATGTTTCATTTTACTGTCGCAAACAAACCATTCATCGTCTAAAATTACAAGCACCCTGTAAATTTCTTCGTATGTGCACTTCGCACTTTATGAAAGCAGGTAAACTTAGTTGATGGCCTTTAAAAGAAGCACATATATTCTGAACTCACACACAGACACGATCCTGCTTGTAATCCGTGGGGTATTGGGTTTTGGCAGATATATTTTTCTAGTTTTACTCGCGACATTGTCATGAGTGTAAAATTTGCATGACAGCCGTGTGACGCGAACGTCGAGCATTGCCGTCGGACCGTTGTCGAGAGAGTATACCCACGAGAATACACGGAAACTATATTTCGGCGAAACTAATGCAGCATCAGTGCGACACTGCATGCCAGAAATTAGATTGTCGTCTGTCTGGAATTGATGTTGCTTGCAAGAGATTGACAGCTCGGACATGGAGAAAGAGCCC
The DNA here is from genome assembly GCA_000444245.1 of Botryllus schlosseri. Taxonomy (NCBI): domain Eukaryota; kingdom Metazoa; phylum Chordata; class Ascidiacea; order Stolidobranchia; family Styelidae; genus Botryllus; species Botryllus schlosseri. The sequence goes on along the minus strand of ATSW01127825.1, from coordinate 18,317 downwards.
ATGCATTGAAATGTTACTTCAAAACCGGCAGGTCCAATCATCTGAATTTCATTTGACAAGAGCCTTTTTCGTATAGTCAAAGCATACTCTTGGTTCGACACTCCGCCAATGATGAATTGTCATCCATGCCTAGAAGAGGTAGTCACTCACATAGAACTTCTAAGTTTTCGGAGTACTTAAGTAGGTTTCCGTACTTGCGCTACCTAATCAGATCGTTTTGTTTTTGGTTTCCCGGCATATGAGCATGGTTCACTTTTCATGTGGTCTTACGACTCTAAAATTATTCCTAACCACCACCATAACCAAGAACAACACATATATACATACTAACCCCAACCCAATCTTCAATCTAAACCAGTGGTTCCCAACCTTTTTCGACTTCTCGCTCCCTTATCAATCTCAACACAAATTTCGCTCCCCATATATTTACAAATCTGAAAAATTTCAAAATAAGCCGCCTTGGATTATTTGATGGAGTATGCGACCACTCGACCTTCTCTACCTTATCTACTTCTTGAAACTAGTTACCCGAGTAATGTTCAGAAATCAATTTTATACTTCCAGTTGAAGACCTTTTGAAATGCTTTGGAAATCGGTACTTCTGTAATCGCGTGGAAATTTACTCCGTTTTTCTACTTTTACTTGAGTACAAAAGTTGGCTGCTAGATCCGCTTCTGGTGCCATATCAGATGTCATTTAGGGATAGTTTTTGATCGCGCGTGAACTCCGGGTGTGCGCTGAATCGCATTGTTCAAATCGTCACTGTCACGATGTACGTGGCGATGACAGCGAATACCTTTGATATTTTGGTCAAACACGCGCTAGCGAGAAGCTTGAGAATGCCGATTCTTTTACAGGATCGACACCGCACAAGCCACTTCGCGTTCGGCCAAGAATGATAAATGACCTTCCGTGAAGGGTGTAGTGCCGTCGAGAGGCCGCGGTGAGTCAAAAAGGTCGCGTTTTTTCAACTCCGCGCGCGGCCACTTTGTGAAGACCCCTTCGAAATCGATTATTCACGTTTCGGGTACCATCCGACCTACTTTGCCGCTTGGAGTAATGAGCTGGTAAAGTGTCGCGACATAGAATATCTCGGCATGATTTCAATAACATTTGTTAATATCAAAATATGCGTTCGCTTTCTATTATGTTATGTAAATACAAAAACACAGCTACAGAGACTCTCAACCCATCTATATAAATAACTATTGCCCATGACGGCTATTAGACATCAACCCGAAATTTAGTTCTAACCGGTTAGGACCTCGCCTGAAACATGTAGCACATATCAAATTAATAGGTGGTAGATCTACATAGAACTTTGACTGATATCATTTCCCTTTTTCGCCTATAGACAAAAGGATTTACTACAAAAGGTCACCACAGGTATTTTCAACGTGTAATCTAAACAGATCTAATCGGATTCTAATATCAACGCCCTCCTTCGAATCGAAATAGGTAGTTCGAAATTAATAGTATAGAATAGTTCAATCTACGATTAGGGCTGGGCACAATGATTCGAGTATTCGAATCTGAATCGAGTATTAATTTTAATGATTCGAGTCGAATAGTAAAAGACGATTTTTTCGAGTCTGAAATTATACGCTTCTCGTCACTGAAAGTTAATTTATCAACGATGATTATACTTTCGATGCTAAATTTCACTGTTGAAGCCTTGAAACCTTTATTGGCGGTATCGTAGCATACGAAACATATAGTACAAAGCTAGAAAGGTTACTGGACGTAGCACATTTCCGAAGTCATGATTATCCCACAACATTGTCACAAAGTGGAATGAAATCGATATGGTCTTAAAATACTAAAGTAGGCTATCATTTATGAGATGGATACCAGGCATTATATTCATTGTGGTGGAATAAACGGTACATATTTAGACTTTGACGTATTACATTCTATTATGACGTCATAATGAGCGATACTCGATTACTCGACTCGACTCGAGCATATTTCGTGATTCAGAATCGAGTCACTCAGGTACTCGATTTTGCCCAGCCCTATCTACGATGCCCCCGTTAAACCCTTTATTATTCCTGTTTCATCTCATTAGAACAAACATAATTAATTTTAAGGTTATTACCGTCGATCCGGAATTCGAAATATGCGACTTGATTCTGAATGTACTGAATCGTAACAAATCGATATTCCAAACGATTCGAACCGCCGTTCCTTTTCGCGATGCAATAATTTGGGCCATCGTGACGTCACCGTATACGTGACGTTACAATAAATGATGAGTAGTAGACTTTGTACGCAACTTACCCCACTGCTATCCACAATTACTGTGTTTCGAGTGTGGGAAATACGTCCGGATGAATCAAAAAGTTTGTATAAATTTCGCATCGATCACCACGGATTTATTACTGTGCAAACACTTGTTTTCATGGTGATCACGTTTTGTGGTTACATCAGATAGCCTCCGAGGTGGCCCTGTATCATTGCCTCTGCGTTTTAAGGGCTATCCGTGCGGATAGGTGTCGAAAGAATGTGATAGAAGTCCACTTCTATCGCGTATTAATATCTCTCATGCCATGCCACCGATTCTCATTTGATGTAGGGACGTCTGTCATTAGATTACGGCGAAATGAAATGACGCGTGCCGCGTAGACCGCTAAACTTTGACACGCGGTCTATTGTGCCATCATTTCCCGCAATTTACTTGGCGTTTACAGCCAAGGCATATCTCGATGTATTTGCTAAGCCAATTGTCCATGAATCGCTTTATGTAGCCGCAAATCAATCGAGTCTAACGGGTGTGTACCGGCTGGGAAACGTTCGGTGTTTGCAGCGATGTTGAAAATGTGTCGCATACATCATGGCCAAGAACTATTTTTAACGCCGGTTAAATAGCGTGGGCGCGTTTGCAAACAATATTGTGCCCGAAAACTAATTGCCACTGGAATGAAACGCTGGAATTCATCACTGTCAGTTAGATTTATCGAGAATTGGTTGGTCATTGTAGTTACCTTTGCACCAACATACAAGGATGATGTAAAATCCCTATAATGCCACCATGATTGAAATCCGAAAGCTAAGAACAACTATATACAACCCCTCTATGATTTTGATCACTTGCCGTAAATGACACTTGTCAATAATACCTTCTATAGTTGTCGCTAAGCCTTCATGCATTAAAATGTTATTTGCCAATGCATATTTCCAATTCGTTGAAACTGATTGTAATTGAAGATGTATTTATTCAAAAGTAGAAAACAACGACAACTGACACACCATGTGCAAATGGTTCACATGATGCACATCACAATACCACACTGATGGTAATTCATGCCTGCGGTCAACGTCTGAGCCCGAGTGACTGTATAGATTTTAACATATTTGAAATTCAAATAAAGATTGCGACCGGAAATCTGACTAATCTAGCTAAAAACGCGTGTTTCACCAATGTAAAGAAACTGTCAACGATGTTGTTTCAGATAGACGGAGTGATGTCACGAATCATTCAATTTCATACTAAGTGAGATAGTACGATAGAAGATATGGGATGGCTTCACCCATTTTGAGGAGCGTTCACATCCCCTTCCCGCTCTATCCTATACACCAGTGATCGGGAACCTATGGCTCGCGAGCCATATATGGCTCTTTTGAGTATAAGATATGGCTCTTCAACAAATTTTCAATTTCGTAATAAATTTATCAATGTTGCAGCAACTTGTTAAGTATATTTTCATAGCGGCCAGAATAATTATGCTCGTGGTAGCCTAAACATGTCTTTGAGAGGTCAATACAGTGGGGAATCCAGGGTTAGCGTCTTGTATCTCCTTTTCAAAATCATTTAGGTTGCTGTCGCGCCTGTCATTATAACATCACTCGCGAATTCGATCTACCCGACATCGCGCACCCCGAAATTTTGGATTATACCTTGATTGAACATAGAGAATAGCAGACATGGCGACGCTATGCAGTTATCAAATGCACATTTTCTTCCTTATCTACGCCGCGAAATGAATTGCCTTGAAAGTGACATTCACAATTAGAAATTCAAATTGAAAACAACGCCATAGCTATCCATGTTCTTGGTTGGTAAGTAGCCCACCTTTCTAGTACCGCCGTTTAAATGTAGGTGTGTAGCGCAACGTTTTGTTAGCCGAATACTGGAGATGTCAATCAATATTAAGAGATTAGGATTCAGTGCGACAATTGCATTCGATTAATATCAGTGATTAAAATTCTAAGCTATTTACGATGAGTTGCGCTATCACAGGTGACGCTTGGCCCGTCTGTGTCACACATGTGCCTTAACTCTCCTTACGCGCTTTATTTTCGCACAATAAATTTGAAAATTCCTTGATTTTCGAAGTAAAAATGTTCAAAATCTAGTTATTCATAAACGCCGACGGAGAAAGCCAATAATCATGGAAGGTTTCAATGTATGTACTGCTGTAGTGACCGTGTTTGGCTCCACCTACGCATGTGAGCAGAGAAAATATGCTGCACACTACGAATACCATATAATAGTGCGATCAATACGTCACAAATTTTCAATTGTGACGTAACAGTTGATTGACATTCATGGCTCTTTGGGAGTCTCATTTGAAAACATTGGATCGATATGGCTCTTCGGTCGAAAAAGGTTCCCGACCACTGCTATACACCTATGACTTGAGATTGCATCGGATTCACACCATAGAAATGTAGACAATTTTGCCTTGTCAGCTATCTCTTTTTGGGTAATTCGGATCAAATGTTAAATAGAATCAATCCGCTCGCGCTATTGACATTTCCACACCTAATTTAAGGGTTCGCACCAACCGCGTACTGCACCCGGTATTTCAGGAAATATCACGGAGTCGATAATTCAAGCTGAACAAAATCTGTTTGATGTGACAAATTGATCGATGGCCGCGATATTTTGATGACGAACAGTATATCACCCCTACAGTAGTGTGATATGCGTCATAAATTTGATTATTTACATAGGTATTTACGTTTGGATGTGAATACCTATTAGTAACGTAAATTCCATCCTCGAAAGGCGGATTATGCATGTTCCGTCTTAAGGTTGATTGTGGAAGTTGACCTAACAACTAGGTTTTGCGGTTATCACACCTCATTGGATAAATCGAAATCGCGTTTAACATTAGTATATGACCTCGGAGTTCTAATTCAATGATGCTGGTAGCAAAATGACCGAATCGGCTTCAATATGAAGTCACTACTTATTCAATAGTTGAATACGTGAATACTTGTTGTAGGCGAAAGTGATTTCGAAAAGTAGTTTTTCGGTCAGTATTCATTCGTTTTATGCGTGAAATTGTCAAAGAAACATTGCGAAAACTGAATACTGAAATATGGATGATTGCGCCTTGTAGTGTCATTGGTCATTTTTAGAGCTGAGCACAATGATTCGAGTACTCTAATCAGAATCGAATAATTATTTTAATGATTCGAGTCGAGTAGCAAAAGACGAATTTGTCGAGTACTGAAATTATACGCTCCTCGCTACCGAAAGTTATCTTATCAAGGAGAATTTCATACTATTTTCCACCGTGGAAGCCTCGAAACCTTGATTGGGCGTATAGCAGCATACGAAACATATATTAAAATGCAACAACCATTACTGGAAAAACACTTCCGAAGTCATGATCCTCCCACAGCATTGTCACAAAGTTCAATGAAATCAGTAGGGTCGAAGAAATACCAAAACTATCTGTAATGTGATGGATAACAGGCATTTCGTTCTTTGTGATGGCACAAACGGTATCTATTTGAACTTGGACACAGTACATTTTTGTGACGTCATCATGAGTGATACTTGAATACTCGACTCGACTCGAAGGATAATACGTGATTCAGAATCGAGTCACTCAGGAACTCGATTTTGCCTAGCCCTAGTCCTTTTGCGCAAGTCTCAAACACTAATCTTGCCATTGCGAACGTAGCCAAATTCTCAGCAAAAAAGGTATCGCCCAGTGTATCACCCGTCATGTACGGGTGTGAAACTCTGAATCTACACCCATGGTACACGAAAGCAGAACCTACCTAGGACTTACACCACGGTATAAGTCAAACACAGCATTTTAATCCAAATCACACTTTTATGTATAGGGTCGTAGTTAGGTATGAACGCATAGGCACGCATGATTTTAGGTTCTGTTTGGGCGGTGTACCATCCTTTGGAAGTGAATACTTTTCGCTATGGGCGTTCTTCCAATTGCACACTAAAAGTATGTGCGACCATTATACTTTTCGAAACTACCTATTCACTGGGTGACTTCTATTATTACTAGGGTAGCAACGACGTCTGCTTGACCACTTCTGATTGCGATTCCATAACGCAGAACAAGTCAAATTAGGAAAGGAAGACCCCGTTTATTGACCTGCCAATACGTACTCATATACAAAACCTCCATATGGTGCTCAAGTTATCAAGCAGCGCTAATGGTAGCGCAGATCAACCGTTGAAACGCGATGCCGCGCGCGATGCGAAACGGGTATTTTCAAAACCAAACCAGCGCCGCAGAAGGTCGCGTTAAAACAACAAAAGTTAAGGGGGCACGCCGGGAACTCTATCCCACAACATGCCGTCAGTTGCGTTTCGGCGATTCGGGTTCAATCGGAGATGGTCAAAGTCATCACTTTGCAGTGCGCGCGTGGGAGGCTAATTTAAACGGCTGCGGGACTAATTATACGTGCCGATGAGTAAATTGTAAAATTACTCGCAGGTGTGCGTTCCGCATTGCAGTGCGGTGGACGGAACAACTTGATGTTATGTACATGTATATTGTATATATACTAAGGAATGCGTTGGGTAAGACACTCATCGCGAGTGCTTCTCCCCAAGCAAACTTCTTCTAGATATTTGTACTTCTACAAACTGCCAAAACAGCTAAGCGACAAAGCATATTTGATAAATCAGCTACATTAAACACGAAACGGTCCGAGTGTTAATATTAGAATATAGAACCGCTCCCTAAGCGTTGTGTGGACCATACCATCCCACTCTTAAGGGAAAGCTTAGTGTCCTATCGCGTCTGATTGCATGCTCACACCGCGGCGAACCAACTCAAATCGCTACGATAATGGGCATAATTTGATCCGCATGCCTTCCGTTGAGTTAAATGCACCAGCTATTGAAGTGTCCGCGCACATTGAAAGATGCGTAATTACCATTAATTACAGTAAATTCGGTAACCGCCTGCATGGTATACCATCGTGTCGTCCGGCAGCGCCACCTCCAATGCTTACGAGCGTCCTTTCGCATTATCGCTTTAATTACCAGGTCTTAAAATGTAATCAGGGATATATACATTTGTATATGTACCGGAAGGCTGGCGTTCCAGTTACTCAAGTACTTGTAAAACTATTTCAAACAGAAATGAAAAATGAAAGATATGAAATGTACTAAGTTAGTACTTTCATATAGTAGATTAGGCCAGGAGATCACATATCGTTAGCAGTTAATAGGCGGTGGCTTCAATCGAAATAACAGGGCGTATCTACGCGACGTATGCAAAATGACAAGAGTAACTTTACAAGCATATGCAATTTCGAAATATATTCAATTCTGGTACCGTGATGGAGGGACTGTTCCTCGTGAAACCAATGCAATCATATCTCGAAACAACTGTCTACTTGACAAAATAGAACGTGTGAAAAGTTAGGAGCAGAAGTGGAAGTGGTCTAATAAAACATAACCACTTTATTAAGTAGTATAAGTTGGCAAATGATATCTGAGTTATCTGAAACAGTAAAAGCACTTTGATACTTACCTCCTCTGTACAAGTGTACATATATAGTTCATTCGAGGTATGAAGTTTTAATTGCGGAATCAGGTTTTTAAGTTATTATTCAATTCATCAGATTACGACAACATGATGGCGCTTGGAACGGTCACAACTCCTTGCGCTTGCCTGTCGGTCAGTGAACTGTTGCAGTGTTGAGTCATCTATAGGTTTAAATAACACGCTATATTTCTATCGCCGCAACTTACCATATACTAACCATATAGAAATTATTTAAACGTTATTTAAACGTCACGCTCTTGTCGTATCATTTAATGGTGATCCATTCGGACCGAAGTGTTACTCATACTCTTAGACGCAGATAGAAGAGGTCGTATGCATTGCGGGCCAGTGGAAATATGACGTCACTAGTATTGGCCTAAGTACACGAGATATTTCATGTCAATGTTATAAATAAGTTCCCAGAGGTTGTCAGCAGGGAATTACTCCTACCTTTTCGGAGTACCCAAGTGCGTTTTGCCTACTTGCTCTACTTGCTCAAGTGCTTATGTTTTAAGTCAACTTCCCCATCTACTTCGACAGTATTTGGACACAGCGTCTGATTGTTTACACTTTGAATTTGCTAAAAAGTGACAGTATAGCTGCGTGATGGATTTTCAGCTCTTTTGTAAGTGATATTGCTATCGAGAACCGCACGGAATGATACCTGTATCACGGTAACTGCATATGTCCCGAGACGGTGTTCATTTCGCAGTATTCGCTAAGATAAATCTTTCAATTGTGAAAGTACAGCCGTGCTAGACAACCTGCTTAAGTAAGCGGCCGCTCGACATAATTTACATTTAAAGCTATACTTCCTTGGGCAGTTTTCAGGCCTCTCATTTTGTTACTTCCACATCAAGTAGTTTCGTCGTGTTTTGGAACTAGCAGTTGTCCACTGGAACAAATGTCCCCCCCCCCAAATATTCATCTACTTGTAAATGAATAAAAATTGACTGGATTTCTTCTACTTATACTTGAGAAGCAATGCAGTCTCCTCTGATCAGCTCCGAGTGTAGCTCATATTGGTGTGGGTCCGTGGAACTTATCACGTCACGGTCAGACATACTGTACAACGCACATCACGCTGTTAGGTGTGCTGTAAGATCTTCTCAAATATTTGCAACTAATAAAATCCACACTATACGCGGAGTTCGTCACACAATAACTCGAAGGCGATAGCAATCGCGATAAATCACACGGTCCGTAATTCATTCGATGCCCATGTATTACGGGTCCTCGCGATATAGACAGGGAGATAGCGTTATGAATACGTGTACAAATAATAATTTTTTCAACACACAATGGTGTGTACCTTTCTCATAGAGTAGCCTCGTCTCACAAAGGCGCGCTTCTAAGTGCTTTGCAGTCGCGTATACATGGTCGTGGGCAAACGGCGCTGTTAAAGCGTCGAAAAGCGATGGCTATCTCGCGGGATTCTGTGTACGCAAAGGCGCCCAGCACAAATACCTATACTAATAGCTCGGACGACGCGGTTCTCGACGGACTTTTCACCTTTCCGCGAGCGCTCATCAATAACAAAGTGGAAGGCCTAGTTCGTGACATAGACTGGCATTGTGAGAACGGGGCGCGTATTTCGTTCATGCAATTTGACACGCTGAAATGATCCGGAAAATGACGCAATCTCAACCCTGTATAAAGCAGCATAGCACTCGCGGGAGGAAATTTGATTTTTTTTCACGGTCGTTGTCATATCCAACTGCGACAGTTTGAAGATTTTCAAATCCGAATCGAAATAGTGAAAATCAATGGTCACTAAGTAATTCATTTGGCGAGTAGTGAAGTATATGTTTTGCCTCCTTGTACTAATAAAGTAGTCATGCTTTTGATCACTTCTACTTCTACCGAACAGGTTTCAAGGCAAAACTATTGACTCGACACATTTTGGATTTCGTAAAGTAGAAAGTAGTTTTGAGGTGTGCTTGCATACTTTTTATGAATGAAATAGTCGTGACAACTGGACGAAAATGACCTTTTATCACGGTAACTGAATATATTTACGTAAATTACACGTTAGTCATTTTACCCTAGTTTCGAAGACGCGCCTGGAATTTCTAGAGGACTGCTACGATTACCTTCTAAAATATGCGACCCTTCAACCAGATCTACACTTTGTAATTTAAGTACTTGAGTAGATTACATTCATCCATTTTCTTGTACTTGATATAGTTTTGAAATGACTTCGAAGTGATACTTCTACTTGTAATTAGCTAAAAATGTACGGTGTTACTTTGACTTCTATTCGCATGGAAACGCTGACTACTTTGTCCGCCATTGGATATATTCGATAGCTGTTATTTCCAGCTATATCAGTTTGGAGTGGATGTAAAATTTTCCAATCCATAATCTATTCCAGATTGGAGGTCTGAATCCCAATCCTATTCGTAAAAGTCACCAAGTATCATCCCAGAGCCCAGCGGTGGGCAACCTTTTTGCTATTCACGGCCGCATTACGATTACTTATGTAGCATACGGCCGCATTCCAGTGCATAAGCCGTAATGAACTAACTGGACGCCGAATACCCATGGTAAACTGTCCATGTCCATTTACGGTGAACTCCGGACTAACATACTTTCTCATATAGGCACCGAAATCGCGAGTGGCCATGTTTTGAATAATTACTGCTTGGGATACGGTATGGTTGCGTGAAGAGCGAAATTTTTCAGATTCACGATTCAATTTCGTCATTATTATTAGTAGGTTCACATATTGCCATCTAATATTTATCCTTTATCAGCTCATACGATCAGATTCACTGGTGGAGTTGATGGAGTTATGTGTCTTCGAAAATTTAGGGCAAGTTACACATGATCCTCTTCCGGATGACTAATTGTTATTAGTCACTTTGTTGCCTACTGCTATTTCTCGACCGTCCAACAGGATTGTCGGTAGGCTGTAGTGGAAATATATTCGAATCGCCCAGACGTACCATAAACAAATTTCTTTCGCGAGAAGCACACGATTCCAAGTTGGCATTTCTATACAGGGCGCATCATTTGCCCCTGCTGTTCTCATCTGTACCGTGGGTTCGGATTGCAAAGGGTGCTATTATATATGAAGAATAGCATTGAATCGCGCGTAGCGCGAAAAAAATTTCAAGATTAAATAAAGTCTCTCAAAAATTCGGTAGTCAATTCGTAAATTAAATTTCCCTGTCGACCGCCGCCAACACATAAAATTTAAACTACGTGTCACGGCCGCACAATTTCCCTTCTACGGCCGCAGGTTGCCCACCCCTGCCTGAGAGCATATTCGTTAGCGTCCTGAATTCGACGAAATCGGTCGATCAGTCCAAGCTCATTCCCACTCCCGTCTCTATATCCGAATCAGTATCCGATTTTGCAAATATCGTAAATCCGAACCCGGCATTTTCCATGTTATATCCATTCCCGTTACAGATGCTTGGCTATAATCCTGCCGCATACATTGACGTCGACTTTTTTACATGACCGGTTTCGAAACGTAATTCCGAGACCATGACATCGCCTGAACACCGCCTTAAAGAATGCCGTGGCATCTAAGTATTCGCGGATCGGATGGTTGTCAGAATCCACTTTCAAAATGATGGACCTACACTGCAACTTGATTATGAATAAAACTAGAAGATTCAAAAGGAGGGACGTGGATCATGACCAATACGAAATGAAATTAACAGAGTAACTAACAATACATTGGCGTTGGCCTGTGTAGCGCGAATGGTGTACATAAAAGCGCAATGACATAGATCAACTGCTGAAATGTTGCTAAGTCTTGAAAACGCATTTCCCATATCTCAGATGAGTTTCTCCGTTACGGTTAAGCGTTCACGTGAGCTGTGATTGAAATCGACCCCTTTGACGCCGGCTGTCTACTGTCCAGTTTCCTAATTAAATTTAAATATCTATCACTTTCATTAATGTGTCAATGTGCTGATTCGTGATTGATCAATCATCCTGTTGAATCTGCATCGAAAAGATATTGACCGCGTACCGAAATCATTTCCTAAGACACCGCAAGACGTGGCTGTACTATTGCATTTTCAAGCATTGATGTTACTTACGATTGTAAGAATATTGAATTCGGGTTGAAAGTCAGGTTTCAAGCTAACTTTTCAGGTAGCTTTTGACTGCATCAACGTAAATTGCAACATTCATCTCAGTAGCGAGCCCACACGGCTTGACGGCGATGCCAGGACTTTCAGATAAATCCATGGTAGCTATGTAGCTATATTGGACTCACCACCAAATGCGCTACCACGTAGAGTTTTTGTCATGTATGTAACTGAGGAAATGGAACTAGTTATTTTGCTCTTCAAGGAGAATTATTACCAAGTCAGTCTGCGGAAATCGACGTGATCTGTGCTTGATGGAGATGAACTTATGCTCAGATTTGGCATAAACTGGGTTGGAACATTGGGACATATAAACCAAATATTACACAGTCCCAAAAAGTATTCAAATTTGTCACCTCTCATGTTTCATAATTGAACTCGTTCGGATGACTTGTCTCATGTTGTATCCACAACAGCAAACCAACACAACATACGCCTTCGATAGGTAGCGCAATCGCAAGCGTAAAATTATTTGAGTAAATACATTCGTTTTGCTAATTAACCGGTGTCCTTTCCGCCCCCAACGGCACGGTAATAGCCAAAACATATCGTTCTCGATGAAAAGCCCGATTGTCATCTGCAGACTCGATCGGCATCGAGAATCTGTTTTGAGTGAAATCGACCGTACCCTTTTGACCCATTCCGCGAACGGCTACCGTTGTGAGTCATATGGAACATGCCCAGAAAATCGCCTTTCGTGACCTGTGCCGATTGTTAGTATCAAAATATCGGATGCGGACACTTCAAGTACGGGTACAGGGGTAACGGCTTGGCGTAAAATGTGCAGATATTTTTCACATGTACAGATAACTTTCCAAATCACACATACTCTTACGATGTCAAAATGAGTGATACTGCACTCGAATCGAACTCGATTTGTAATCAAATTACTAAGGTTTACTCGATTTCACCGGCCCCAATTTTAAGTCAAGGTAAAACGTGGTAATATCTTGAAAATCTCTTTCACACTGGCCCAGGTTTGTTTCAGTCGGTACACAGTATCTGACTTATATCTCAACTTTCGAACCTGAAGGTATTCCCAAACCCGGTTCATTCAAATCTAAATGCATGTCGATATCCGCTTCATATGTGTTAAAATTGAAACTCGAATGTGGCTATCTGTATTGACTATATGTTCTTCACAATCGAAATCCTTTTTGCCTTCAGACAACTCCTACTTCAAGCTGAACAACATTTTCGCCTCGCCAGTGAAACAGAATACAACTATTCAAAGCTCGTATCATCTGATGCAAGTATACCCGTAACGGGTGGGTATATTGAATATTTATTTTGCCAGCGTTATACTAATACGAAAGAGTTTATGCAAAAGAGTTGAAAACCGTTGCACCCACATAACCGTGCAATTGTTACATTTCCTACAAAGTGGCATTTATTTTATGACTAGACTATTTATTAAAATATATCAAGCCGCACGTCCATAAATCATTCGTGAATTTCTCGCGCATATTGCGCATAATGACAAATTAGTTCAATAATGACATGACATCCGTATTTTGGAATCCTAATTTTAATCTGAAAAGCTTCTCCGAGGTACAGAACTGCAATACACTATTCAATTGTTTAATTTTAAACTGTTTCGAAGGGTGTCAAATCCGAATCTGTGCTAATCTTTGCTATCCTATGTGCCCGTGTTAATGGCATCCAATAATCGACTCCTCCAAGTTCGAACATGATTCGCCCCAGTGCTGCAATCGCTTAGCAGGGTAAAATCGTGCATTATCACGTGCTGATTCATCACCAATTCCGAACCTGCGGTGTCCTATCAGTTCCTTAGATATTCGATGATACAATAACGAATACCGTATCTCTATACCACATTCAATACAGTTTCCTGATGTAACTTGATGCACAGTCTCGGACTCGAACACTTTCCACTGTAACCGGAGAATGTCCATCTATTTCAAGATCAACGATTCATGCTGGCATCATCAATAAATACCTTACGATTACAAAATCGTAGGCCACATACTGGACACAGCTCAGGATTCGCGTGAAATCGGAAAGCAGCTCATCGTTTCGCCAGTTCCTTTTGACGCCTTCTTGATTTCACGCCTTGCTCGTCATAGAAACAAAATTTGCCGATAACCAACACGCAGGAGTTACTGAGACAGGTACAATATGTCATTATTAGCGTTCTAACTGACGGGTGCAGATTTCTATTTGCGTTCAGGCTTAAGACGTAAACGAATTCGACTTTCATCATAACTAGACTTGTACACATGCATACAGCCATATGTAACTTTGTGACAGGCTTATACCGACACCACAGGCATGCCGCTTATTGGTTGTGACACGAACCCACCCATCACATCGATTTTTCCCACCAAGGCAATAAAGCATTAAACGGGAATACGATAATGATATACATACGATTCCATGCAACCTCGGTGGGAGAGCTACAAATAGGTACCCGAAACGATGACAATGTCAGACAGTCTTCACTGAATAACATGGACTATTCCACTCCCACTGCTTGAATATTTTACTCACTCAGACCGTGGGTGGATTTTGTTTTATGGCATCGTCAACAACCCGTGTGCATGTAGTCATGCCATTGATGCATGTCACGTCTAGTGACAGCATATAGGCAGTGAATAATTGTATTCCTTTACCGAATTTGCAAACTCAGCTGTATCTTAAGTAATGAACATTCGTCCAAACGGTACAGTTTACTGGTTATCGCCACGCACAACCTGATATAGGTAGTGTTCAGCACGGAAGTATGGAACGGGGTTCGTGATAAATTGGCCGGCTGTAAAGGGACCGTAGATATAAAGAAACGATAAAGACCACATCAACATCAAGCAATATCTGGAATGATAAATTTGTGGACGCCTTTGCCCGCGCATAGCACACGCTCGTGACCCCTTGCGTACTCACCTACATAAACGTATGTACTCAAAATTACAGCACTTTATCCTATACATTCACGCGTATTACCATTCGATTTCCCTGACATATCTTCTCCGACAGAGACAGCCTTTCACAAGCCACTTACCCCACATTACTAAAGGTCATGCGCACCTCGCGGCGGAGAAACCGCGCTAAGTGTCTACACCGTCCGTGCTAATTGTGGGATGAAGAGAACAAAAATACATCGCAGTCTGGAAGTAGAACTATCCCGGTAAAGCGACTGCTTTGAGATTAACTCGCGATGGTGGTCTGTGGTCTGTGCAGGAATTAGCACACGTTCGGGCTATTACGTGGTATCGACATAGAGGCAGAGAGTGTTAATAACGATGCACTTGTAACTGGAAGAAATATTTGCGCTGCCAACCGATGTGGCTTTCAAATATGGATTCCTATCTAGCAGTGTGTGAATATTGATCGAATACAAAGCCAACGGTTAAATGGTCACAAAATCTTGCAATCGCAAGAAGTAGCACCATAAACCAGGGTATGGTTGGGAAACCACGTCTTTTAAAAGATATTATTGCCTATGATGTAATCCTTTTTAATGACGGTCGGTTGAATATTAAAAGTATATGGACTCTTATATTCTTAATAGTTTGAACTAGAATGGAAAACATTATTTGAATTGCAAACTCTTTTGAATGTACAAAATTACACGTGCCTTTAACTGAAGAATGAACGTAATGCCTCCAAATTTTCAACCACTCCCATACCAGAAAACCCCAGTATCGGGTGTAAACATGCACAATGTCGTGTGTAGAGCTTCGCCCTACATATCAATGTATAAGTATATGGAAGTACAATGAATCATGCTAAGTGTCATGTCACACCGCACAAATGATATTTATGTCACTGCGTAATGGGCATCATAAATCATTGAAATATCAGTATTGTTAGCTATGTACCACCACAATATTGGAGTCGACATATCGGCCGAACTCGGTCTGAACTCATCGTCAACGCGGGAATATTTGCGCTAAAAGTTATGCCCACTATAAGGTATACTAATTGCGGCTCAAATGACTTAACTTGATTAACCAATATCCGCACCGATGGCGCGGTTAAGTGCTTGCAATAAGACGGAAGCTACGTTAAAGGCTTATACAGCGGCAGCAACACACCCACAATAGACTTGGTATACGGAGCCGCTTTTAACCGAGGACCATCTTGTGTACATTGCAATCAAGGCAAGCCTCACAGAGCGTCATTATCTTATATTACCGAAATGTAGCCGCAAATTTGTACAATAAATCCGCGGCGCATGCTCGTGAAAAGACATTAAAGTGTAGTTGCTTGAAGTGAATTCCCTGGATTAACTTTTCTCGGATTAGGATTAGATTCGGATTAACTTACGCGTAAGTAAAAGACAAACACGCCACGACAATACACTCAGGGGCAAGCGACCCTGAAATAGGAGTTAATCCGGTTTAGGTCTGACTAAGGTTTCATCAAGCACGCGTGATACATAATGACTGTACGAGTCGGTGAGGTAATTGGGATTCGACTGTAATGATAACCCAGATTCTATCAAAAAGAATTGGTGGTCTAGGAATGTGGGATTTATGCGTTGTGATTACGATCGAACCCTAACATACTATTGTGCTACACCCCGCCGTGATGTGCCTGCCAAGATGACAGAATATAACCTCAAAATTATGTATCATGTCACCCTCAATGCAAGACATTACCAGCGCTATTTTTGAGCTTATATTGACTGAGGAGAGCGTCAATCGGCCGTACACTCACCCGTAAGACTGCGCACGGTTCACACCAGGAAATGTATAGATCCCCATAGCTTTGTAGCGTGACATACGCGCTAAAGATTTCGAGATATGGCATATTATATCTCTTGATTAAAATTTCCCCGCGTGAAATGGCAGCGTAGGGTGATTAGGTGTGTGTTTACAAGATTAGACAAATATCACATCTGCCTTGTGCGTAGCAATCCAGCTTAACGTTATAATGCGTGTGATTACGATTTGATCGAAGTCTGTTTTTAATATGAATACCTCGTCGTGGATTTAGCAATTTGGATATTACTAAACCAATGTGTCTTGAGTTTGAAATTAGTAATCCTGGCATATGCTAGTCTGGCTGCAAGCTCGTTCCTGATGCCTTGCCACGCAACATGGACCATGCCGGTGAATAATAAGCTTCTAGGCCATTGCAAATTCGTGACTTGAATTATACGGAATCTCACTGGTGCCGTTCTTGGTCAGAGTGCGAAGTTACGATTGCAGAAATTACGATGTGAGACTGTCAAATCAAATGTGTGTGAGTGAGTGTGTGGCAACAACAACAACAACAACAACAACCGATAAGTAGAAGTAGGACTAGTCTACAATCATAATCGCTCAACTAATTAGTGCAAGTAGACAAAGGTGACCACTGACCACCTCTGATTGTAATTGTGTCTGAATTCATAGCGTTGCTTTTACTTGTAATTGATTAGCTACACCGACTAACTTGACCACTTCTGTCGGCTGTACAATAGCTACATCATTACAGGGGATTTGAACGGAGGTTTAGAGAATCAGTCGGTGCCTGTAGCCGTTGATTCACGTCACGGGGTCATTGCGATTTATGAATCATGACTCGCTGCGCGGTCTGGCCAATCAAATTACGTCTGACCGCTAGCATTAAGTCTCTTGGATCTCAGGTACCCACCAAACGCAGCGGCGCTATGCAATCTCCGGCCGCGTTGCGGTTCACAACATACGCGGAATCCGCTACCCCGCAAAGGTCCAGCTCCAAAACCAATTGTACAGTCACGCCGAACGCCATTCGTGAGGAAATCGCAACGCCACGCGAAGTTCATCGTTGGGGACGTGTGACGGAACAAACGGTCGTACGCGTCACAATCGAGAGGTCTCTTTGGAGTTGTCAATCCTTGGGCGGAGATCGCGATCCCGACCCGGCGGGAAGCGTTTGTTTGACGGGGCGTGCTGGTGATGAATGGATGTAGCCCCCTTCTCGTTTCGATAATAAGCACAGGTTTCGGGTATTTGTCACGTTGTTATTCGATCAATGGCGCTGTCTTAAATTAACCGTAATCCCCGTGGATTGGTGTTTTGAGAAATAGTAGCGAAACGCAACTGCACATCCGTTCAACTAACGTTTCCAGTTATTTACTTCTACTGAACTGCTCATTGCTTAGCTGCATCGTTAGGTGGTGGGCCGCAGATACTCGAATTTTCCTAGTAAATGACTATGTAAAATACTGGACAATACCGGATTCGGCCCTACCTCTTGGACTACCTGGGCAAGCTAAACAATTTATGTTGGGATCCATTTGCACATAAAGCTAAAATCATATAGTTAGGTAGGAATTCTGCAGTCGACCTCGGAGTGGAAGTTGTGGAGTCCGACTCCAAGTATACTGTAAAATCAAACGAAATTTTCTCAAATGTTACTATTGTCATTGTGGTTCCAGAAGTTGTTAAGTTATTTTGCGTAGGTAGACTTTCACAAACTTCGTTTCCTTCTGTTAGCGAAGTGTTTTGTTTCTATC
>ATSW01127807.1:0-14288 GCA_000444245.1 Botryllus schlosseri | reverse complement strand
CACCATGCTTTCACCCCTAATGGGTGGGCTGGACCCAGATTAAGAAACCTCCCTTTCACAAACGCTCTTCTCGATTGTAACGCGGTCCTAATAACACAACACCATGAACGAAATACACTATTTGGCAGGCCGTGTTATTTTTGGCATATGCCAAAAATTGCTTATTTTTGGCATTTTCAAATTTTTATTTTTGGCAGTTTTGGCATCTGGCTCCTGAAATGCCAAAAATAACACGGCCTGGATATTGGGGTTAGCTAGACCAAGTACTTGCTCGAAAAGTATATCCTTGCAAAGCTTGATATTGTGTCGAAGTTTCAAGGGGATTTCTAAGCGTCTCGGTCTTAGCAGTGTATGGACCATTGCACGTCTAGGCCTGTGGTTCTCAACCGGGGGACCGCGGACCTCTAGGGTTCCGTGAAACCTCTAAATTTGCAAAATGGTTGATATCGTAATTTGAAGTTCTTTAAATTAGGGAGATCACGAGGCAGTTTCGATTTATCGCTGCTAAAACTTCAGGGCTCACGCCAACAGAATGGACGTTTTGTTGGGGTTTGTGGGAAATAAAAGTCCCAGTCGTACAGGTCAATCAGAGGTTGACTTCGAAATATGTTCATTAAAAATATGCTTTAAAATTTTGGTGTCATATATGTTGCGATCATACCCAAATGTCTCGTCGGAAGCGTCACGCGTTATTATTACTTTTGCCACTACCTATATTTGCGGAAATGGATTTCGGCACTCTATCATATCAAATCAATGGCGCGGATTTTCGAGACACGACCACGTATTTCAAGAAATGCAGCTACATAAATCGCTTTTAAAAAATCCCCCCAATTTCTACATAAATAGTGTGATGTAATTTTCAAGAAAAGACATTTTGCTGCTGTTTAGCACTGGCCAACAGTTAATATTCTCTCAAGACGGATGGCGGTTGCACGAGGATTGAGCTGAATCTGAACTAAAACTTTGCGAGGTCCCCGGGGGTCCGTGACGGTTCAAAGTGGGTCACGAAGACAAAAAGGTTGAGAACCACTGGCTAGGCAATATTAGGGTTACCATACGTCCTCTTTTAAGAGGATCTTTTGATTTTTTTGAATGTGTCCTCGGAGGACGGCCATTTGTCCTCTTTTTTGAGATTTTGTCCTCTTTTTGGAAAATTTAGGTCATATTTAGAGCAAAATACGAGTGATATGCCGTAAATTAGCACAGAAGTGATGCTCCGGCTGGGCGAAAAGTTGACCTTTTTTATTTTTTTTATTTTTTAGTCAACCGATCACAAAGTGGAAAAAATTAACCGATTTTTGAGAATTCTTCTCCGGTTTTGCAAGTCTCAAATTTCTGAAAAAGTGTCCTCTTTTTAGATTCCCAAAATATGGTAACCCTCGGAAATATGCCCTGCCCATTCATATCTGCCAATTTTCCCTCCATGAAATGCTATTTCCATCGCGAAGCCGTAACGGCTAATGAAGAAAAGTGGTGGAGGAGCTGGCACAGGAGAATAGCTTATTTTGAACAACAACAACTAGAACAGTAACAACAATATTTCTGAACTGAAATCAATTTTATAATTTCAAAACGCGTTACGTTCTCCCGAAATCTTAAATCAGGACGCGAGACGCAAAATATGACCTCGCGTGCCGCGTGTGGGTGATCTCTCCGTAAATGCGTTTACTTTGAAGTCTAGTTTATATTAGGGTTACCATATTTTTGTGACACAAATTCCAGACGCTCGTCAGCGCCCACTAGTGGATTTTAAAATGATGTATGAGCACATTGTCCATCAATATGACGTCACACCTGCAAAGCTTTGTCTATCGACTAGAGGTGGTCACAATCCGGTTAAGCAGTATATGGTTGCGTGTTGTAAGTTGTAACCAGGTCCGAAGCCCCATTTTTTCAGCCCATCATCCACAAATAAACACTGATTTTTGGCCCACCGTAGTGTAATCGATGCAANTTCTGGGGGCTTAGTATATGCAATGCATATTATGCATATAGTCGGTAAATGATTTGAATGAATTATGTCAATAATNNTGGTTCTTCCACATATTACTATACAATTTTGATCCTCTCTCCGCCCACATGATCAGAGTTAGCGGTACAGAGCTATCTGGNGGAGGAGGANGACTTCGAAAATGCAAGGAGCGTAATTGTACAATGTACATTGTTAAGTCATGTTCGTGTCACGCCGANAACATTATATATCAACCTAAAGCCNGTGNGCACTGCACCCCTGAGCTATATAAACACCCCAAACCCGGTGGCTTCCCACCTTTTATGGGCGTGACTCCATTTTAAATTTGCCGTGACCCAACTCCANATATGATAAGCTGATTACTAATTAAAGGTCGGCAAATTTAACCAGACTTACTCACAGCCGATTTTTTGGAAGCTGATTACGTTCAACATCTTCGCGAACTCCAGAATNAAGGCAAACTAANCNANGGTTTAGAACCACTATCTTTGAACAAAGCATCAAATAAACGGCGATTATAATTAGACTNATTTCTGTAAATGAACGCTNNTTTTATAAATTTTTGATCGCAATTTTTGCGAGGGTGGTTNGCCCCATATTAAAACCAATANANGTGATGCNAAATCGCGCGCAGCNCGANGAAAAANTTCACGTAGCATAAATCTAGCCAACATAATGTTGTTTATGTTGATTTACGAGAAAATTATGATTTTACTTCAAGCCTTCAAAATTCCGGATATTTAGGCATATTTTGGAAATTCCTCCCGGACGCAGTTTTAACAGTGAAATTCCGGACATGTCCGGGAAATTCCGGACGTATGGCAACCCTAGTTTATATTTACGTAACGTGATTACGTAACCTACGTACGTATTTTTAGTAATCCAGGTTCCAGATAAAGTCAATATAGCAAATTATGCCGTAACAATTGAAGTTACTAGTCACTGTTTCCATATTCAAGTTAGAATCTAGGTTGTTGCAAGGTTTGTGCTTTAAAGTGTCACGTCACACATTTCCAAATCCTAATTCGTAAAATACTGCAATCAGTGCTCGTGATTTGCGGTAAACCTCACTCATAAGCAACGTTATCGTCGTTTTATCAAGCAATGTAAAATGCAGCTGAGACACTAAACAGCCGTGAACCGGTATATTTAGTTTATGGCGAGTACTGAGAACGTCTCAGTGTTTAAGAAATATAATTTGAGTCGGCATTTTGAGAAAAATCATTCAGTTAATAGGCTACATACATTCGGCTGATGCGAACCTGCTAGCGAAGCTACCAACCTTCAAGGCTATTTTACCAAGCCACACAGAGCTAGGGACGCAGCCTAATAAAAATGCATCCACTGAGCAACATGTGTTAATATTTTAATTCACTGCTTTCAATTTAGAAAAAAACTGCACGCACTGCTTCACGTTTGAACCCCCGGGAAAAATAATTGCCCACCCCTGGATTAGAGATACGCTCAACCCGTATTACGTAGTAGAATGACTCTGTCATTTGCTTCGTGTGTACTGATAACTTTGTAATAGTATGAATGTTGAAAACCAATGCATCCAATTCACACCATCCCTAATGAATAGCTCTGACAAATTCAAGTTTTTCGCTTCATATGTTCTGATGACTCTATAATAGTATGGATAATGAATACCAATGCATCCAATTCCGGTACGCGACCATTCTGCTCAATGCGCCAGCAAATAAGCCCAGAAGTAATAACTGGTTGGTTTGCTCGACTGCTTACCTGTTGACATTTCCTGATTCCTTTTGTTGGATCGCGATATCATTGTTTTGATGAAGGTAATCTCTAAAAAGATTTAGAGCAAATTTGAAATCTCTAGCTACTAGCAAAACGAATTAATGTTCGTACGAAGAGCAGCGCACTTGTCGTCGTGCTGGGAAATGCTCATGGACAATTTTTAATATATATAATTTTGTCACAGATAGTTGATTTGGGCCTCTCCTCTTGGGATGTTGCATGATTTTTGTAGCACATTCAGCATATATCACTGCACGGGACTGGTGTATCCGTTACATGCATGGACGTACCTGCCGTTAGTTCTCCGTCATCCTTCTTTGATTGGGGTATTTGAGCCTTCACATCACGTAATTCTAAAAGTAAACACCGGGTTGCATTACATTGTTTCAGCTTTCAGGAACGTAACAATATCAGTCTACAGTTATACTATTGTTCTTGATGTATTGATGCTGTATCATTCGCGCCAGGTCCATGAAAAGTGTCTGATCGACTCTAGATCTGCCAGCAAAATAGCACGGCAACTTTGACCTATAGCAATTATCAAGTCTCTCTGTACAAAATGACTATGCACAGCCAAACTCGCGTTAGAAATAGCGATTGACAATACATCGAGAAATGAGAATGAGTGCTTCATCCTAAATAGCGAACATAAATCCTTTCTTTACTGAAGCTAACTCCTATTGGTATAGTTACTATAGTATATATCACACAAATCAAATGCTGCGGGTGTTCATTATGTCGCATTATATCATGTGCATCAATCTGTTCCCATTAAGTAGCTCTTGGTTTCAAAAAGGTTGGTGACCACTGATAGAGCGTCGGGAGTGTCATGACTTTTCATTTTGTAAATATATGGATAATTTTTCAACATCGTTGCCGTTTTGAATGGTAAAAGTATAACCACCGTGCGTGACAAATCTTTCGGCGCGCCGTGAACAATAAACTGGCGAGGCACAATCGGCACGCGTGCGAGGGGGCGGCTGAACGAGTTGCACTATAATCCAGGGGTATAGCCAACATTTTTAGTCAAAGGGCCACTTGGGGTATTACAAACTATAGCGCGGACCACTCGAGTATTGATGACCTTTTGTTTAGAGCTAGATTAGATAACGGTGAACGCAATCCGAAATACAGGTCCCGCGGACTACACACTAGCGACTATACTGAAGCATCCCAACGACCTCAATTGGTACGGTGATACCGGGAACTTTATAATATAATTAATTTCGAAAATTAGCGCGCCGGACACTCAAACGTTCTCGCGAGCCATGGGTTGGCCACCCCACACTAATCCAACGCTATTCCTGTCCCTATTCTAGCCCTCCAATCTCTATCCAACTCCGTATTTCGACTCCCCGAAGTCATAAGTGCAATTTATCCATAAATTGCTCGCAACTATACGGATACGCCTGAATCATGGGGCGAGGAGATAGTAATGGAAAGTGATATTTAATACTTGCCCTTTAATAATTCGTCACTCGTCTTTCTCCATTCGGAAGCTTCCCTTTTAACAATGGTATTTTCTAAAATCAACGAACAACAAACGATTTCCCCGTAGCAATGGTATCGATAAGTATGTTCCTAGTATAAGCCTCCCATATTTCACCGTTCACGCCGTTTAATATCCAAGATCACTTATTGTGAAGTTATAAACTGATCTCCTTTTGCCAGGATTCAATAATCACCCAAGTGATTTGTCGCACTTAGAAGTTAAAACGTTGCGTGAACAATGAACATGTGTCGCATCATTGCGCTAATCAGTATCACCAGGATTTGACGTATGGAAGGAGTCAAGTCAGTTGTAAGTCAATAATTCACCTCACAAATAAAACATTCTACAGAATACGAACAAATAGGCTTAATTACTGCAAAGTACATATACCTTCCACCAATTCCGTGTTGCTTTTCTGCAATTTCCTCATGCCTGCATGTGAAAATTCAGTAAATCGTGCTGTTGGAGAAGATCTAATACGTTACGCTGATGTGCGCGGGAAATCAGTGTGCACTGTGCAGTGTGCACAGGGAAGAGAAAGGAAGTCGCTGTGAGAGACTGGAGACTGCAGAGAGTATGTGTGGGAAACAGCACTATTAAGTTTTTCGAAATATGGGTAATGGGTATCAGTCGGTTCATTGGCATAAATGACTTATGGTTATAGCCCTATGGCTCACAAACCTATTTATTGATTGCAGATGGTGCGTGGAAACGTTTAGAATTTCTACATAACTGAGAAGGGCAATTGGGCACGTTTGCAAAATATTTATTAATTAGATATAAATGTTTTGGAGTAATGGATATACCTGTTCTTAAAGACTTCAGTTGATTTTCCAATTCGTTGTATTTTTTTTTCGTTACTTGTTCCTGAGCACCTGATCTGATGCAAGTAACCGGGTACTCGTTCGCTTTCTGATTTTGCAGAAACGGGCCGGGATCACATTTTGCCAACTGGCAGCCCGGTTGTGCTTTGCATAATATTTCCTCGCGTTGGCCAGCAGAAGCCAAGACAAGTATCGACACCACAAATAGCTCGTATGTTATCTTCATTTTCAACTAAATGCTTTCACAGTCAATCATCGCTGCGGAAGTACGGTGCAATGTAAATAGATGCGAAACAGATGTTGATATTGACGAAAAAAATTATATCATTAAGCTAGCAACACTGTCAAGGCGCCTTGCAATAAATGGATGACAAAAGTGATTGGCGCGCATATAGCATTCTATTTACCAACATATTTGTAGTCGGACATAATTCTCTAAAATATTATTATTTCGATTGTCATGCGACTCCTGGAAATTCACAACGGAATGTCAGTTCTTGGTTCTACTTTATAGGTGGATTGGGGTAGCAAAAGTGTACTTCGCATAGCGTACTTTAAAAGTGCTACTAAGTCACACGAGTAGGCTACGCTATACCACGTTCAGACACCAGTATCAGACACAGCGCCAATGAACTCGAATATAATCGGAGAAGGCACAGAACAGAACAGAACTTATTCCCAAAATAACCTTTCATCATAAGATGTTCCATCAGTACATCTCGGTCAACAAATATTGTGCTATGTCTTTGTTTTGCCATACAAAGATTTGTCGTCTAACCATAACATTTCCTAATCGTCACTGTTTAAAGACTATTATTCGTCTACTAAAATCATTCCCTATTTGCACTGTCCAATTAGTCAATGGGATATGGTATTCGCTCACAATATAATTCTAGGTGTCAGTTGTTCAGTTCGTGAAAGCCCTTGCACAGATTGTAGACTCCAGAATGATTCCATATAGGTAAATTCATATGTCAGTTTCATCTTCATAGGGATGTGGAGACCATGTCCTCGTAAGGTACAGTGGTAGCCTATATACCGCAGGAAAGTGTCAGCGGCCCGATTGCTGCACCGAATGCTACAACGTGGAAAGTCCTTGCCATTCAACCAATCACTTGCAGACTAGATGGAATGATTTTACCTGTTGTCTTCATTCAGTCCTATATTATACCATGGTATACATATCATATGCTAACATTTGAAGATTTCTCGTCTGTACTACCGTTAAAATCAACAAGGTCCGACAGGAAAAATAAATTATAACCGCGGCATGCTTTCTCGGCTAACGTTCTTATTCCAATATGTTATAGCCTCGGGTGAGTCGATGCTGCTAATGAATCAATTTTTGAGAATACGAACTGGCCTATCATAGGAGTGTCATATGATGCAGTGGTTTTCATTGTCCGGCAAATATTCGTGTGCTATCCTATTATCATCGGCCGTTTTGAAGACGTAACGTAACATTCATACGGATAGTGGAAGATGCTGCGACTACACTATTATTCATATTGATGCTATACTTTTCAAATGCGCGCTGTATAATCTGATATGGATATGGTATGAAAAGGAATTATCCACATTCCACACCCGTCCAACACGCTCCGTATATACTACCGAACTTACAACTTTTTCTATAGCCTACCATATTTTATAAAAGAATTCCCTACTTCCGCAGTAGCCCGGTACCCGATATACAGTTGTATGGGAGTTCTCCGGGGTTTATATTGTAATTAGTTTGGATGGAATTATCCGTTAATACGCCTCTGATATGGACCAATTCTGCCCCAAGGTCAATGTGTCATATGTGAGCTCAGCGATGTACGTTGCCTTATCGATGAGGGAACGTTAAGTATGAAGTTCTGAGTGATTATTAACAGACCGTTTGCTTTCAAAAAGAAAACAGTTGGGACATGCATAATATGTTTGGCCACTGAATCCAAAAATGTCGGATAAAATTTCGCATTATCTCCAGTTTTTTGTATGAAAAGTTACCTATGGCAAACCACGGTACATTTTATTGATTGCAAAAGTAATAAATCTAGAAACATCAGTGTATAACTTAAAAACTTATGCATACAATATATGCATAGAGGACAATATTGCATCGGAAAACATCTATATCCAGTCGGATCGAAATCGGACTGGTATAGCGCAGTGTTGGAACAACTCGAATCAACTTTCTTCAGATGACTTGACTTGACTTGACTTGACTCTGCGTTTCAAAATGTGGATTGACTCCTGACTTGAAGCAAAATATTCGAGTCAATTTTAAGTCATTACTCGTCTGATGAAATCGCTATACCTGTATGTATACATGGCTATGATATAACCTGGGTGACCAACCATTCATTCGACAATTGAGCAGTCTGGTTTTATTGAACCTCCGGTAGTATGTCACCAATAAGTTGTCCACAAACGAAAAGCGCATGAAATCTTTCGTTGTCGTGGATTAGTATTAGTCTATCTATATCAGTACATCTCTGTTCTACAGAATGCTCAGTGCTCACCTTGACGAGCCTCTTGTATGATTTAAATATAGTACGGATATAGTTTATACATTTATATTACTCGTCAACAATTGGTGTAGTCTTAAATCAGGAGGAAACCTTTTCAGCCAAAGGGCCGCATGTAGTTGACGAACCATTGCACTAGCCACTAGCCACTATATTTTTATATGCCAATAATATTGTTACTTGAGTATATTGCGGGTATGTTGCATATCGTTGGGTTCCATTTGCAAGGATAGGACTATTTGACGCATGGACATATCGAAAGCTCCGGCCAACATGTGTCAATCATTTTGTGCCTTGGTTTCATCGCCTACGGTCTTTCTGCGAGCGCAAATGCAAGTTCTCATGTTGGGCGACACTTACTCTCGTTATAATTGCGAATATAGTTCGACTAAATCTGGTAGCCTACATGAGGCGTTTTTTTTTAATTCCAGGAAGGGTGACAATATTCCAGTGGTAAAACCCAGTGACAACAGATAAATCCACCGCGAAATATACCTCTTTATTGCAATGTACGAATATCTACCAGAAATGTGACTGGCCCATGGTTCTGCCAATGCGACGGAACTGATATTTTAGTTATCAGCATCCCAAGTGTTGCGGCCAGACTAATCAGATTTTACGTGGCCTTGCAAGTTCACAATCTGGGCAATCCATTTCGAAAATTACGTGGTGGGCTGCTCAAAACCTTCTCGCGCGCCACGGGTTGGCGGCCCTGGCTTAAATTGTACAGCATGTGGATCTGCGGATTGTGTGTTGGATTACCGACATAGTTTAACAGTTCTTCGTATATATGAGGGGTGGTGTGAGCCTCTGAAAGCTTCAGGTACTAGTGAGGGCGAGCCTTTTTGAAAGGTTCTGTGTGAGCGTGAACGTGAACCTATGACGTCAATCAAAAGCTATATTAATCCCATAAAATCAATGTCTTGCGTCGCTTTGCCAATAATTTCGACGAGGACTTGTAAGGGAATATAAGCTCTCGCCTTAACGGTCTAATCCAGGCGGACAACGAATTTGGCGTCTGACTATTACTAGCCTACAATGATATTAAGCAGAGTGTAAAACGGGGTTCTATACTTACTACCGATATTACCGGATAAACAGGATATACAATAGCCAATCGCACGGATTTTTTTTTATGATACAATAAACGTATTATATCAAGATGGATCTCGTATTGTAGGCTATTTCGTTTTTCATGTTGTGTGATTGCGGGTGAAGCTCACAGAAGGAAGTCACCAACTATTCACAAACGGAAAGCTGAATTTTTCTAGTAAACTTTTGTAACACAGCAAGTATTGTTTTTTAAATTGGCAGGGTGCATGCTCGTTCAGTGTTAAAACGTCGTATAAAATTGTAATATATGATAACGGGTCACAATGCAGAACCTACCAAGTATCGTTTGTGACCGTGAACCTTTAGATTTCTGAAGTTCACACTCAGAACGCGAACGTGAACCTCACGCTCACACCATCTTTAGTACTTAGCTCAATCACACCAAGTGGTATAATTCGCATTATCTTTTGCAATATTGGGAGCCGTATCTTGTGTCAATGCTAATCTGCTAAACTCGATATCTCATGTTTTCACACCTGAATTCTTTCGCGACAAAACATGAGTAAAACGTTATATAAAAAGCAGTCTTATGTGGGAAGTATATCAATCGGCTCAGTGTCGAATGACGGAGATCGGCATTGATGACGCTGTCACGTAGATATAATCGAAAAAATTGCGGGTAAGTCGGTCTACATCACAAGCATTTTTAACTGATTTCAATCCATTGCAGTCTATCAATGAAAATAAGTCCGCCAATGCAAATTTTAGTATTGTACTGCACATGATTACATCTCGAAATGTAGATGAGTCATAATTCAAAGGTTCCATTGTTCAAAATTTTTTCAAAAGTCGTATGCTTCCGAAAAGAAGTTGGAACACGGTTTGGACATGAATATGTTTGGACATTGAATCCAAAAATGTCGGTTAAAATTTCTCATTAGCTCCAATTTTAAATTTTCTTTTTCATTTTTGTATGGAAAGTTACCTCGGTACACTTTATTGCAGTGCTTCTCAACCTTTTTGGGTGCCATTCGCAATTTTATTTTGAAAGATAAATTTCATTTGCACAAACCAACCGAAAATTGTTATACAAAAAGAAGTTGAAGATACTTAGTGTAACAGTTACTATTTAGATCATTGGAGTCGATTGTATACTTCTACATTAATGTGAGCCTACGCAGCGGTCTTGATGCTAACACGTCCCTCTTGGTATCTTTTTATCAGCCATTAGACGGTTTATGATGTTTATTAGAAACGGTTAACAATATTTAACTCGCTCTAAACGAAAATAATATAAACCAGTGGGTCGCACCGGTGGAGAATTCAATGGTTTCAGGTGGGGAATTGACGCATTTGTTAAGTATTATATACAGCAGGGGTTTTCAACCCGCGGCCCGCAGACGATTATTTTGCGGCCCGCGACATCTTTCATTATAAACACAATTATTGCTGACACGGTATTGTAACAAATTAATTTAGATACTTGGCTCTGTTATCGCACCGTCCCCGTTTCGTTTGATTACTAATTTTTGAATGCAGTGGTTTTCAAACTGGGAGGCGCGCCCCTTAGGAGCGTGAAAGCATCTGAAAGGGGTGCGACGCTGCGGTCAACTGAAAAAAATTTTCGCGCTGGGCGCAATTTGTCTTCAGTTCATAGTTATTTCTCTCTCTATAGTCCGAATTTCATATTTGAGAATTCTCTCATCAACAGTCATAACCTTCCATGCCATCAAACTAGCCGCTTGTAGCATTCTGGTTGCATTTTGTTATATGACGATAAGGGAGCACGAAATTATTCTCTATAGAAAAAGGGGGTGTGTCAGAAAAATACCACTGCTTTAATGTGCTCTCGTTTCTTGATATATGCTCGTCTTCAGATTGTTATTGTTTTGAATCGGTATTCTGCTGGACTCTGGTTCAAGAGAATCCCGCTACGTAGCTGGCCTGCAATTTTAAAGAGTGTTTGACTCACTGCGAACGGTTGTTGAGATTGCCGGCAACGTTACAGACGCATCGTTCAAAATTACTTGGAATATCGCTAAATCCTAGAAATCTGCTACAGAAGTTGCGATTTCAATAAGACCTTAACATACTGTGCGAATATTTGCTGTTTCTGGAACTTAGCAGCAAAGACAATATCACCTGACAAATTTCGAAGATACAGTCGTCTGATTGAATCGAGTCCAGACGAGTTACTTCAATGTCAGTCGGTCGCATGTTCTGAAACACGTTGCCGCGTAGACTGCTTTAACCGAACCTAGGACAAATACACCGACATTGCATAACTAACTATCTGGTTGAATTTTATCAGAGTGGACATATATGCAGAGGAAATGCTGGCTGGGCAAACGTGGTGAGGGGGGCAGCGAAAAATATCAACTTGACAAAGCTAACTCTGTAACTGTTGATGTAGGGCCCCAGGCATGAAAGGAATGGAGAATATTGATTGGTTTGCTCAGAAATAGCCAGAACGCCAGACTTCCTCTCATATCACTCAGAGCTCAATGTGATAATGGCCTCTGTAACGCAAAATTTACCATAATTTTATGATTGCTCACTCAAGCTTTGAAACAGAGAGTTCGGTTCTCTGGTGGAAGGGTTTTAAGTTGTATATCCCCACTTGGCAATGAATGCAATGCACGCTCCATGAAGGGATTTAATTACGCCGCTAGAAGATACATATTCTCACTACAAGCAGCAGCTGCAAACTTACGAACACTGTCCATTGATGCTTTATAATGCATAAAAATGTACTAAATGCCCGTATACGAGTGGTAAATAGGCTGCAGTAGCCTAAATTTAATTGTAGTCCACAAATACACGGTAATATTGTTCTGCGGCCCGTAGCGTCTTTTGCTGTTAAAATGCGGCCCGTTACACAAGAGAAGTTGAGAACCCTTTATATACAGGATAGTCTACATATTTACGGAGGCACGTGCGCGGTTACCGTTGCTAGTTAACTGCTCTGGAATGCATGTATCGAAAATTATAAATTGAAAGTGTCGTCGGAGGACGCCTAAATGTTCTCTTTTTGGGAATTTTTCCTCTATTTTTCTCTGAAATTGATTTAAATGCCACGAAAAATGCGACTCCGACGCAGCGAACGTCAGAGTTTCGTATAAAATCGGGAGACGAGTCAATGTAATGACGTTTTATTTTTAGTCAACACAATACTCTTGATCGAAAAATTTTCAAAATCACCAGTTTTCTTGGAGCTTTTAGAATTGATAAAAAAGTCATCTTTTTGGGATATCAAAATATGGTAACCCTATTTGAAAGTGTATATAAGAGTTTTGAGTAATGGGGAATGAGGACTCGAAATAAATCTGAAGTGGGGAATGAAGACAAAAAGGTTGGGAACCACTAATATAAACAAATTAAAAGACAATCCTTTAGGCTTCACGCACTGCATATTTCTTGAACCCGACAACGAAAACATGTGCAACGAAAACCCCGGCACGTGACTGCAGTTATTCACCCGTTACATTAAGAATATATTTTGCTCAGATGTGCAACAAATTGGCTACTATAGCTTTTAGGCCATCAAGTGTAGTGTCTCAATAAAAAGACAACCCTCTTCCCTCGTTTTCATTTCAACTATTCCACCAAAACTCTTCTCGGCCAAACCAGTTGTTGGATTTTGTACAAGAACGTCTACTAGTGCTTGGATGGCCAGGTCTTAAGAACTGTTCTGCACTCTTATCCAAAACACAGCGTATTTTCCGCGAGTGAAGAATGCTTGCTAGCAGAAATAGTTTTGACACAAGCGTCCTGGAGGCTCCAGCTTGTCGAAAAGGTGAAAATCCATATGTTTGTGTTGAGGCCTTTGCCTGATGTCTTGGAAAATAATGTCCAAAACGATCAAGGAGAGTAGGCACATTAGAGCTCTCTATTATCTTATGATACGTTGCTCCAATTGTGTTAATATTTTTCGATTTCCCATTTTCTGTCTCGCAAGCAAATGAGAAGAGCAAAGAACGTCACAATGCCGTGTGTTCGGCTTTTTAGCTGAACCCCACTTTAAAGTTCACAACAGTTCAATAACCTTCAGTAACCAATAACCAGCTTCTTAGACCACGAAAGAAATCTCGCGTCTCGCGACCCGAGAATCACACATGAAAAAGAATGCATTTTTAATATTACAGTAGTATGCTACGATTTTGCGGACATGTATGACATACAGAACGCGCACACCACTATTCTGCCCAATACGAAACATGTCTGACGGACGCGATTTCAAATAGGGGTGATTTAAATTCCTCTGCTCTGCACTTGTACTGCTGTTTATTCATATAACAAGAATGGGACTATTCGGTGCCGACTGCCGACAACGGAGCATATCCATAGCGAAAGGTTTTGCCATCCAGCGACGGTCATTTTTGGCCAAGGTTTTGTCGCCGCTGATGTTTATGGCACCGCATTTAATCAGTGGTATGTTGGCCAAAACTTGACATCTTCACGTACCCTGATTCGGAAGGGGTTGACCTCAAAATGAATGAGTCTCATAGACCTGAACTCGCTCGTTGCACACCCCTACACTAGTTCATCACAACGGTCTTGCATCATGCTCTCCCAAAAAAGCCAGTCGGACCAATCTCATCATGAGTTCAAACCAAAGGTCGACAGATTCTCATGATCAAGCCATATTTTCTTCGTGTCTCGCTTATTGGCTA
>ATSW01127774.1:0-10481 GCA_000444245.1 Botryllus schlosseri | reverse complement strand
CCTGAAAAGAAAAGCTGCCATTCAAGTCGATAACTGCGAACAACCTAGTTTCAACCAGAAACAGTCCAGCGGCTCGCCCGACTCCGATGAAAATGAGATAACATTGGCTTGTTCTCCTTGTTCTCTTNCATGCCCGCAACTAAATCAAGAAAAAAGAGNAAGATTGCTGCAGATGTAAAGNAAGAAAATGTAGAGGATGANGTTGAAAGATATTTNGCAGCAGATCGNGAAAGCATGGATTGCAACGTTTTGACNTACTGGAAAAAAGAAAATCGTTTTCCNCATNTCAGGGCTGCTGCTNGAGAACTCTTAGGCATGACTGCAACATCGGCTCCATCAGAAAGAGTCTTCAACCATGCGGGGAACTGTATAGGGCAAAACGAGCCAATCTTGGTGTGCAGACATTCGCCATTATCATGCTTATTAGAACGAACTCTGATTTGATATGAAGTGAAGTTGAATTTTGTTCTCTTCAATTCTAATTCTATTCTAATTTTAAAAAATGATGAAACTCTAATTCTAATTCTAATCTAATTTGGAAAACATGCGCAGCTCTAATTAATTCTAATCTAATTTGGAAAAAACTGTGCAGCTCTAATTCTGCAGTATCTTTTTCTCCTTGGTCCTGAAGTTTCTGCTCAATGGATTGCGGTACACCTGCATGGTGGCAGGTTGCTTGATTAAATCTTCAAATACATGCATGCTTGACTGTGTCTGCTTTCCAGCTTGAGGCATCCTGATGATATATGTGTGCGGTTTTCCAACACTATTTCAGTGATACTTTGGAGGATGATTAAAACTTCTTTCAAGATTTCTGGATGTGAAATAACAAAATTATTAACCATCCATGCCGAACATTTTACAATCCTGGAGCATTATGTACTTACAATGCAACGAATGTCACTAGTATAAACCCATTATAAACACAAAATGACTTCAAGTAGCTTAGGGAAACAGCAAGGAAATGTTACTGCATATAAAAAATAGGAATTATGGATCATACCGCTACACCCACAGCCGGGCCTGTGGCATGTGCAGTCCCTTGATATTTCAAGCGATGGGCTACCTGCATGGTACAAAACTTGCAACTACTTGTTTAATAGTTAGAAATTCTACAAGTACATGGCTCAGGAATAGGAACAATATACTGGACAAACCTTCCCATATCCTTTCTTTTGGGTGCTGGTTAACACATCTTGGTGTTGAGGTGACCGAAGAACAAAGTCGAGAGTGACATCTCAAATGATTTTTTCAAATCAAACAACAAACAAACCTTCTCGCGATTCGTCCATTGGGCTCGCGATTCGTCCATTGGGAACTGTTGAGTTTGCTTTGAAGTTGGAATAAATTGAATGAATTGTAGTAGTTCTGTTGTCAACTCCCAATTCCTTTCCATCGAAGTCCTGCAAATGGCCCATTGGTGATGTTATAACTTGCGGTCCGAGGGGTGAAATTTAATGAAACTGGTCTTAATCGAGTGCTACTGTCGCACTGATTTTGAGAATACAAATTTAAATCTTGTCAGGGGGATGGAACCACGTAAAAACATCCCTCAAAGTCTGAAAATCGGCATTGTTCTGAACAATCGCTGACGAAATTGCCATTGTTATGTTCATCGTGTTGCGGTGGTGCCACAACCGCGTGCGCGTCTCTTAAACTAGTTCACGGCAGGTACAGTAACCACGTGTAAATCCAGGCAAGGCGGTACTACACTAAAATAATCTGCCCAGCGCAGGATTATCTAGAAATTATTTAAAATAGCCACAACCTACTACGTATCACTGCGATACCAAACTCGGTCTTTATGATCTGCAAAACACGTTAATACTCACTCGCAGCGACTTCGGTCACCTCGGTAAATATGCGCAATGAATAAATATGATCTTCCAGCAAACATTACGTTCATATTGTTGAATTTATTCCACTGGAAGCTTTTCGACTGGCACCAGTAGATGAGGTTAACCAAGTTCGAAATAAAGAAATAATTTTGTCGTTGTGACGTAATAATGACAAGAACACAAGTCGCGAACGGCAGTAAACAGCGCACGGTTACGGTACAGCACACACAAAATCAGCTGTAGACAGCCGAATGACAAAACAACACTAATTGAAGATTCCCAGCGTGTAGAGATGTTCCTTCTGGCGGCAGAGGATCGGCTTTTGCAGCTTTGTCATGGTTGGTTCAAGGACCTTCAAACCAAAAAGAGAACGACAACGAGCATTTATGGAAAACTGATTGATACTGTAATGTTTTGCACACTCTGGGTGTTTCAATAGGTGCTGTCTGATGGCAGAATTACATGCTGTTACTTGGTCATAATCATGCATGGTAACTAGAGACTGTTAAGATGAAGCAGACATGTCGTCACCCTGCGAATTCCTAATATGACGTGGGACGTGTTGCCGAATTCTTTGTTGCAAGCGTTGAGATGTGCGACCCACATACCGACTGTCACATCGGCACGTATATCGGTAAATTATGTTACTCTGATCAATCGCGGGAAGCACATCCTTACGCGTTGCTGGTAGTAAAGATATCGTAGTAAATATGACACGAGGTTCCACTTGTGGAAAACAATGACTCACGGATGATTTAATCTGTTTTTCAAACCTATCGCAAGCTTTGCCTATCCACGGGAGATGCAAATAAACTAGGCACCCGGCTTATCGTACTTAGCAATCTTTCTCTGGTGCGCAGCACTCAGGGAAGTGATGCCAAAGTCCGAGACGACCTGGACGTCAACTATCCACGCTTCACGGCCATTTTCTTTCCAGCAGACGAGGTCAGGGATGTGCCCTCCGCTGGGCAGGCGGAAGGGGGGGGGGTTCCGTAAGCGTCCGAAACCCGGACCTCTTGATCGTCTCAGTCAAAATCTTCAGGACCGCGTTATGACGCTTTATCCGAAGGTGATAACTCTTGGTGCAGGTCTGGCTTAAATGAGACAGTCTCCGGGCGTCCACGAGACCTGCACCCGGGCGTCCACATCTCTTCTTCCCCTGGCGCCTCTCGCACGGGATTTTACCAAGTTACCGCGGATCTTGATTGCTTCGATGAACCCGCGACCGCTGAGCAACCTCGACCCGTCCGTTACCCATCGGTGAACCGTGGGAACCTCTCGCGCTGCGGCCAGGCCCTTCCCGTCGACTGTCTGGTGGAGCAAGCTGGCGTACTGAAACTTCTCGTCGTCCGAGGCATCGACTCCAATCCCTTGAACCTTAGGCTGACCAAGCCTCGGAACCACCTTGGACACGAACCTACCATGACCAAGCGCACTCACCAAAGGTTCGCTGGGGAGTCCTTCATCCTCTGCAAATGGATTAGGCGAGACGCCAGGGAGGGCACTCCGAGAACAACATCGGCACGGATGAAGGCCACCGTCGTCTCCTTCGGAAGATGGAGCTATTTCCTCACATACCCACGCACCTCGATATCATAGGTCACCAGCATCCCGTGCGCGAGCCTTCCAATGGAACCACCGTAGATCAACTTGGGAATCAGACGTTTGCGTAACAACTACTGCCGCTGTTGAGGCTTTAGGGGGCCTCGGATATCTCGCGCAGTCCCCGGCGCAGGGTATCCCCCAGGGGTGCCCGACAGCCACCCGCGCCCACCTCCAGCCCCAGATAACTGAAGCCCTCGTCCGGACCCAGCGAACGGACCAGCACTCCAGAAATTCGCAACGCAGCCGCTGCATCTACACAACTCTGCCCACGCTTACCGTCCGCGCGGATAAGCAGGAACCTACACTTAGCCGCATTCGCTTCCAGGCCGGTCGAGGCAAGGGCGTCGAAGAATCTCTTCAACTGCGCACGCATGCCGAGCTCGAACTCAGTCACTAGCGCGACGTCATCTGCAAATCCCAAGGCACTGACCAAGTGACCCTCGACGGTCGGACCAATAGGCTCTAGACTACACAGGGCCTCGTCGATCACCGCGTTGAACAACACCGGCGATAGGGGGTCGCCCTGCCGAACACCTCGCGTGACGACAACGCGCTCCCCATACAGATCGGTCGCTGCCCCTCATAGCAGCTGCTTATGTACTCCACGAGGGGCTCAGGAAACCCCATCCGTCTGGCCGCCCTTAGAATGCTGTCGTGCTTAACGGAATCGAACGCTTTCTTCAGGTCGAGAAAGACAACACACAGGTTGGACCCCTTGGCCTTAGTGATCATTGCGTCTAGTAGAGTAACATTTTCCGAGAAACCATCAGTAGAAAGAAAAGCCCGCTGCATGGGATTAAGCTTACAGCCCATGCTGAGACGCTTGGCCAACAGCTTGTGGAACACCCGAACTAGCACCGGACCGATGGTAATCGGCCGGCACTCGCCAGACGACTTTGGGCTATTGACTGTTGGGACCAAAACGGTCCGGGCTGAGCGGAGCGGCGAAGGCAGGGCACGGTTCAGGATCCACAGTTTGAATAGCTTAACCAGGTAGTTGACGGATAGCTTCTTGACGTCGAGTGTCATCCCATCCGGGCCTGTTGCCGAAGGGCGAGAGATTCGCAAAGCATGAGTCACCTCCTCTGCTGTCACCCCAGATAACAGATCCCAGTCGACGGGCCCTTTCGGGGTCGCCTGTCTACACTCATTATCTTACGCCAGAAGGCGATCATCTCTGACCGGGACGGTTGCCCAGGAGCACCCGAACTCCGCCAACCAGGATTGCGCATGACTTCATAGACTCGACGTACAACCGTTGTACCACCGCGTACTTGTCCCTCCTCAGGGATCTTTCCGATCGGGGGGGGGGTCCTAGTAGTCCAGGAGTTTGATGGCGTGCTGATCCCGAGGCGGTCCACTAGACCACTCGCGTGCGCCGTCAGTGATTCCGCCAGGAAACGTTCAGCAATTAACTGATCTAGGAAGCCTTCCTCTCCAGGTTCCAAGGGATCCCAAGGCTCCAGCGGGGATAGGGTCTCACGTAGTCATTCATTCCAGATATCTCGAGCTTCGGCCGACCTGTACTTACTCCGGGATTCACCGTCTCCCATCGCCCGACCAAATGAGACCATTATCGCCCCGGCCGCGGGGTTTTGAGTATCCGGTCCATTGGCCGCCCCGGTATTCGTGGAGGCTGGGATCCCGCTACTCTCGGGATCGGGGTATGCTAGCCCTCAGCAACACTGCATACCCGGGGTGATCGGGCCCCATTTGCCGCCCCCGACACCCCTAGTACAGTTGCCCCTTCATCAAGGGGGCTAGGATGACTCGGCCCATTATCCGCACCACGCCCATGCGAACTTGCCGGCACTTGCTGAAGGGGCCCTAGGGGGAGAGGTCCATTGGCCGCATCCTTCCCCGCCGGGCTAGGGTCAGTTGGTTCTGCCACCGAGCTATTGACCGCCTCGGATTCTAGCCTCATCACAAGTTGTCTGTACTTCGCGTTTTTTCTGTGACATCTGATGGCCTCGCTGCTAGTTCG
This sequence comes from Botryllus schlosseri, assembly GCA_000444245.1. Taxonomy (NCBI): domain Eukaryota; kingdom Metazoa; phylum Chordata; class Ascidiacea; order Stolidobranchia; family Styelidae; genus Botryllus; species Botryllus schlosseri. The sequence goes on along the minus strand of ATSW01127774.1, from coordinate 5,054 downwards.
AAATTGAGTAGTCGATCTTCCCACTAGAAGATTTGAGGTGCAGTTCCGCCCGAGCCAAAACCAGCTTCTCTTCCAGGCACCACTGCCGCCTTTTGTTCGCGATTTTCGCAATCGCTTCCTTCGAAAACGCCACCGAGTGACTCCGTTTGCGGCGTTGCCCTCTGCCATGCGGCGTACTGAACGACCAGTTACAGGTCCCACACGGGAATCCATTCCGAGATCCACCCCCTGGGGTACAGCTCCCTGGAGTCTCATCGACCATCGCTACCTTCTTGATACTTGCTGAACTTTCGCTCCCTCGTTTTTGAATAATCTCTCAGTCACAGACACAACTAGCTAGAGCACTGTTAAAAGAGAGAAAACTCTGTGAGTGTCAGGCGTCAATCGACGACCGGCGGGCACAGCCATCCACCCCTAGTGTCCCGCACCCTTGGAACCAGGGACCCACTCCTTGCGGACATTCCGCGGTGAGTGGGACGCACCGGAACCAGGTCGGCCCTTGAGGGCAGATAGGTTGCGGGAAGTCTCAGGAGTTTAGGCACGCAGGCCTTCCACCCCCTTCAACTATCGGGCGTTCCAGGTAGAGCCCTTCCTTCCGCAACAGTGAACCAGTTGTTAGCCAGAACTCAAGCCGTTTGGTAGGGACTACTAGGCAGAGGAACTACCCGAATTTAAGCAACAGTCTGCTAAGGGGGGCTTTCTCAAGGCCCTGACCTTTGGGTCCTAACACCAGGTGTTAGAGGACAGACCTAGAGGCGTTCGGTCTGGTCCAGTGGCAAGGCTAGCATCCGAAAGACAGGCGCCCTCATGGAGTTCGCACGCGTTAACGCGGGGACCGAGGGTAGGCGACCATTGCCCAGCGGGCAACCTGCCAGTCATCCCTTGAAGCCGCACCGCCGCTCGTTCGCTCACTGAACGCCCGCATTCGGGACACTTGCTCACGTTCACGGCAATGAGAAGGTTCTGCGCTCCGTATTCCTCATGGCGTCGACAGGTGTAGGGTCACTATCAGCCATGTCCCGCCGTCAGCAGCATACCGGGTAACTCGCTCCTCAGGGCGCTTATGCCCGTTAAGGGCGCCGGTCCTCCAAGAAGGCCGGCTTAAGTCACGAGGCATTTAGTGACTATCGCTTGGAGCCTTGCGGCCTCCGGCTTGTCCCTTGTCCGGCACGGCCGAGCGAAGGTTCTGCTCTCCGATATACCTCATGGCGTCGACAGGTGTAGGGTCACTATCAGCCACGTCCGGCCGTCAGCGGCATACCGGGTAAGCTCGCTCCTCAAGGCGCTTATGCCCGTTACGGCGCCGATCCTCCGAGGAGGACGGCCTAAGTCACGAGGCATTTAGTGACTATCGCTTGCGGCCTCCAGCTTGTCCCTTGTCCGTCCCGGCCGAGAGAAGGTTCTGGTCTCCGATATACCTCATGGCGTCGACAGCTGTAGGGTCACTATCAGCCATGTCCCGCCGTCAGCAGCAAACCTGGTAAGCTCGCTCCTCAGGGCGCCTGTCCTCCGAGAAGGCCGGTCTAAGTCACGAGGCATTTAGTGACTATCGCATGGAGCCTTGCGGCCTCCGGCTTGTCCCTTGTACGTGAGGGGCCGCTACTCGCAGCGAACATGGAACCCCAGGGTCCGGCTTGCGCAGGTCTACAACAAGAGAGTCATGGTTACTCCCGTCGTTTACCCGCGCTTGGTTTAATTTCTTCACTTTACCTTTGTTCAACTTCACTTTGAACGTGCGCTGTTTACTGCCGTTCACGACTTGTGTACTTGTCATTATTACGTCACAACGACAAAATTATTTCTATATTTCGAACTTGGTTAACCTCATTTACTGGCGTTCACTGCTGAAGAGAGCCAGTCGAAAAGCTTCCAGTGGAATAAATTTAACAATATAAACGTATTGTTTGCTGCAATATTGAAGTTCTGTACTTCGAAAAGCCTATATAAATATGATCTCGACTAAGATTAAAGGACCACTAGACTAGACCAGATTAACGGACCGTTATGGGTTGTTCGACAATGTTCACCAAATTTGGTTCAATATAATCGCGACAATGAATAATTTTTTTTCGGTCGCCGCAGCGATCCCAATTTTATTTCCAAGAGAATTGCAATACAAGGAACAATAAAAAAAAAGAAATATATATCTATGTTTCAGTTATATATCTATGTTTCAGTCACACTACATCATTCAAAAGTGCAAACACGGTATTTTCATGCAATCTCACATTCTCACCATACCATTCACACAATTACAATTTCTTCGATCCATCCATGAGTTCTTCTGATCTAACAATGTGCGGGTGTCCTATCGCAATATTTATTTAGAACTGCCGAAGCGTAGCATTAGCGTAGTATCAATGGTGCATAATGGTGGATTCTAGAGACATTGTTCTTATTGTGTGAGAAACAATCGGCTAGTCCGCTTTGCATTGTTCGCGCTGTATCAATATTGTTTTTCACCACTTACATCAGGGATCGGCAACCTTTTGCTAGTCACGGGCAGAGATGGGCGGATTCCAAATTTTGGGAATCCGTATCCGTCCTGATCCGACAGTCAAATAGGATTTCGGAGTCCGACAGTTGAGCAACAAAATTAGAATCCGAAAAAATCCTGCTATTGCTTTAGTGCTATTTCACATTAAATATAGCCTGCAAAACAGATATGAACATTAAAATCAACAAATTAGTATCAAGTAATGCCTTACAAGAGTTAATTTATATCACATTTCGAATCAATAATGTTAGGTACAGTATATATCTTGAATATAAATACGGGTAGTAGGAACTAGGCAGGAGAAATGAGCTAAAAAGACTGTGAGAACAGAGAAAGCAATATTAGTTGCTTTACGGAGAGGGTAAACATAGTAACCCAGGCATGCCATGATGCCAACAACAAAATCAGATATGGTGCATTGTGACGTGGCCAAGACAACCAGGCCAATAGTACTACTGAAGAATGGAACTAAATTTTCACAAGAAGTGGCATAGTCACAGAACAGACATGTATCGAACAAAATGGATGAATCAATCAAAATGATCACTTGATAGAGCAGCAATGAATAGTAAATATATAATATTATATAATCAGCATGATGATGTGCACAATCAATCAGAGAGTACCGGTGGTACTTCAGTTCTAGTGTTTCCGAAATCATAAAAATGACAAATTGACCATGCCAGCATATATTCATATATTACCACACTACACAATCATTCCAAATGACATCAGAAATCAGAACCACCAGTTACTGCTGCAACAGCACCAACACCCCGCTTTTCTGTCATCCTGACAACTGATATCAAGCACCCTAATGGCTGATGAACAGTAAGCATAAGAATCAATATCTGAGGAACAACTGAATTCCAAAATAAACACTTCTGCAGCACGCTTGCTGGAACCTGCCTTCGTCCTCATCACATCCAGCAGTAATCTCATCACTTCACTGCAGAAACTTTACTTATGTTGCTTACGCATTTCAACGACGTGACCGGTATCAGCGGTTTCAACGTTGTCATTTATTGTCGGAACCAGCCTGGGCTTGATCCATAGCAATGAATGCATTTAACTATGAAAATAATATCGAAGCGGATTATTTCATTGAATATAAGATATCTTGAACCTTTATTACCCAATATTTGCTATGAATATCAGATCCTGTTTAAATCCGGCTCATATGGCATTTTCAGAATCCGGCTCCGATCCGGCCACAGTAAAATTCATCAAAATCCTGCTCCGGCTCCTGAACCGGACTGTGGCCATCTCTGGTCACGGGCCAAATTTCGAGTGCACAACATTTTTGGCGGGCCTGACTTTTTCTTAACCATATTTATCGCTCACGTCGGTATATTACCCTACAATGCTGCAATCTCAATCATACAAATCACAAAAAGAGCAAAACACATGCATTTACACTTCAACAACGCAGGATAAATCTGACACCTAGCGCAGCTTGCTTTGTGAAAGGTTTTCAACTTCTGGTAACAACTCAGATGAAGCAAGAATCAGACCATATTGTAAATGGGCGTTGGAATACGTGATCTTAGCTTGCTCTTCATGAATTCCATTGTTGAGAACAAAAGTCGATGCAATTTCTTTTGCATTGTTGGTCAAGCTGGGATGACGACCCATTTTAAGAACGTTCTCTTTGTCAAAGTCATCAAGCGATTTGCTCTCTGTATGAAATTTGTCATTCAATTTAACTGTATCGCATTTCAAATGGACCCATTTGAAATTTTCTGGCAATGGTTTTGGCGTCCGGAGTACTGACTAGTCATAATTTATTTTGTACAGGACGAATGTCGGAAAAGCGGGTGGAAATTCAGTAATTAAATTTCGCAGATCACAGTTACAAATGTATAGTGCCGGTACTAGGTTTACTCTCCTCCAGTATAGGAAAGTAAGCATAATTTTGTTAGTACTGTTGACATTCCCATAGTCGCAGTTTTGTTTCGAATGCGCCTCAACATCTCATGTATTTAGTTGTTCCCCCTGAAGTTGCAAATTCAATTTGTCTAGATGTGACGTTGAATGTATTACGAAAGCTAGATTAGATACCCATTTTCGACGAAACGACTATGAGTCGGCGATGTTTGTATTTTCGAAGAAAGTTGCTATTTCATTTCTCAGTTCATTTCTCAGTTCATACACTCGTGCAAGCATAGCTTCTGGACTTGATGCGCGAACATGGTACATTGGTACATATACATATACATATTCTATATTAATATCTGGGTTAGGCTGACTGTCGGTGATTCAGTTTGTGAGACAAAATCAGCTTTCACCATTGTGTCCAAAATACTATTCAGGTTTGTTGGCTAGGCGTAAAATGTCTTTTGGGGAATTAAACTAGATGACCAACCTCCGGACGCTAGTTATCTATAATGAAACAGGAAAAGTTTGATATTTTGCAATTGCGTCCGAGCAGGGTATAGCGTGCTCTGTCGTGGGCGCGCGTTCTTCTTGGTCCGCGGCTCAATAAGTCAAAGTATACAAGTCAGCATTGCTCTTTTAATAAAACAACTAAAACGTGGCGATGCTCGTCCGGCGGAAA
>ATSW01127768.1:0-11157 GCA_000444245.1 Botryllus schlosseri | reverse complement strand
GTTGCTATACAATAGAGATGACTCTACATTAGATCGTGCAGTGTACTTCGATTAAAACCATAACACCACATGTAAATCTATTCGCACAACTCGATGATGTTGGTATAGTGTTACTAAAATTAATTATTACCTATTTACACAACATAAAAATACCAATTCATGTCGTAGTAAGTAAGTTTATTGAACTCGTGCTTGATGAAAACGAATGGTGACAAGTATGCTGTTGTGTTTGAGTGAAAAATAATTATTTAGAGTAGTGACAGTTTGTGACCAACGAATGCAAATCGATCATGATATTAAAATATACGCTTTCGTCAACATAACGACTTGGCGCAGGAGAAACACTTTAACATATTTTCAATAACTGGAATCTTGAAACTTGTTGCTTGTGAGATTTACAGCTGGTGCACAAAGAGGTTAGCGACCATTTTGTACGATAGTATGTTTTAGGTGTATTGTTGCGTGGATAATGATATGATGACTCAGCACTTTTCGTTAGCAAAGTAAATTGTTTTGCGCGTTAGATTTGCGGAAAGTAAGTTGAATACATACTATTTTGTGGAAGTAACTAGATTACCGCGATATCACTGGTAGGTCTCTCAAGCAGTCACCGCGGTTTCAATTTTGTAAGATGTCGCGATGTCGGTATAATGTTTTCTAAAAGTCAAACTCGGCCGGATATCATGACTGTGTAGGACTTACGATAAACATGTATTGATATTAAAGTTGACTATGTATAGGTACGTGCTACGCTACGGAAAAACATATTTAGCCAAAAGCCTGTATAGAACTGCGTTGGTTTTGAAAGTGTTACATCATGAAATGCCTGACGAAATTTGGTATGGTGCATTGTTATTATGTCCTACAACTGGGTACCAACGTTCAAGGTGAGAATTTAAGGTTTAGCATGCTAATTCTGTTATTAAAATTGACTATGTATGGGTATATGCTATGTTCACGAAAAACAGATATGTGTAAAAGTCGGTATTCGACTGCGATAGTTTCAAAGGTGTTCCATCATTAGATGTGTGATGAAATTTAGCATGGTTCATTGCCATAATGTCCTACAACTACGTATCAAGTTTAGAGTTGGGATTCAATGTTAAGCATGATAATTCCGTTATTAAAGTTAGCTATGTATGAGTACGTGCTATACGCCCCCGCAAAACAGATATACGCAAAAAGTCGATGTAGAGCCGCGTTAGTTTTAAAGTTGTTCCATCATGAAATGTGTGATGGGATTTGGTATGGTGCATTGTTATAGTGTCCTATAATCGCGTACCAACTTTCAAGGTGGGAATTCAATGTTTAACAGGGTTGTAATGACTCGAGTCATGACTCGACTCGAGTCAGACTCTAGTCACGATTTTTTTGTGACTCGACTTGACTCGAGTCATTTTCTTGAAATGGGAAAATGACTCGACTCGACTCGAGTCAATATTTGGATTGACTCGACTTGTACTCGAGTCATTACGCATGACTCGACTCAAGTCATTGACTCGGCTTATTTTATATGACTTGAAGGATAAGAAATTTGCGAATTACAATGGTTAGTCAACGCATGCGACGAATTTTGTCGACATCGCTATTTGTCACCACTGCTTTCGTTGCACTCGTCTGATATCAGATATGCCGCCGTAAAAACAAAAGACAATGGTACATAGTAGCAAAGAGCGATGCATTGTACAAAATAATCCAGTGGTGAAGAGGTAATAGTACTGAAGACTTTTCAATTATACAAGCAAACAATCGAAGCAAAGTCCAATTAGAGCCAATGAAATGACTCAGATGGTCAAGTAGCCTACTTGGAAGAGACTGATAAGCTCATGTGTAGATTTGAAGGCGATGATTCTTTGCATTTTTGGGCGACTAGACTGGATGAGTATCTAATGCTCTTCAGTGTGGTTCAAAATTGCTTTTCAATTCCTGCATCTAATGCACCAGTGGAACGTGTATCCAGTGGATGTGGATTATTCTAAGGCCATGCCGCCTCAACATATATGAGAATCTCCTTTCCACTTTAGTATTTTTCAAGTATAACTCATTGATTTGATTTGCTGTCTGTGAAAACACACAATACCCTCCGTCCACTTGACGTTTTGTTAGATATGTGCATTGTGCACGTGAGTAATAATGAATGGCTAATGTTGTGTGATGTTTGTACAATAGGGCCGATCAAAAATAACTTCTTTTTTATTCTACATTGTGGCTACTTGATAAAATTGTTACGTTGCATAAAAAGAACACTGAATCTGGATTAATTTTAAATAGTGGAATCAATGATATGAGGGGAGAAAATATTGGATTTGAAAATGCATGGAGTATTTTTAGTGAGAAATGATTTCATATAATATAATTACATACTAGTAGTCGACTATTTTTTCATATTCAAAATATTCCACTCTAATAACTTCGCTTCTTCTAGTTGGAATTGAGCCAAATTTGCTATGAATCATACTTTTACACAATCTAACAATATCATGAGGTAGCCGGTAAAATTCGAAAGTCTCTATTTGTAATTAATTCAAAATANTTTNTCTTAGCATTGCTTTCTACTGGTTGGAATTGAGCCNAATTTAAGTTCTNTCNNATAATCNAACAATTTTAAGAAGTAGCCTCCTTTTTAAGATTNTGTCCTCATTTTTGANAATTTTTGGTAANTGTAGGGAAAATNCNACNAAGATAACAGTAAATCAGCACTAAAGTAACGCTNCGGCGACTATACTTCGGNAGCTGAGCAGGAAAGNTGACATTTTTCTGGTCAACCACCTGATTTAATGTGGAAGCAAAACTGTACCTCTACATAAACGTTTATTTGTTGATTCTCTACNAGCTTGTATNNAGACGTGAATTCGTAGGTTCTCTATCAGATAGTATGTATAGACGTGAATTCGTTAATTCTCTATAACAGTGGTTCCNAACCTGTGGTACGCNTACCACTAGTGGTACGCGAAGGTCTTCCAGGTGGTNCACGAGTAGNTTCTGTTTTTTTTTCNACCGAAGGGAGCTATTAGTTAAGGTGGGGTTGAACACAAAGATTGTTCTCCAATAAACTCCAAGCTTAGCATGGCCTCCTCGTACTCGACTCTAGTTTCTCACTCCCCAGCTGCTAATTTTCCCTTGTACGTGGNAGGGCGACCAAGGATTTTCATCTCTGATGACCGACTTGTTGCGCCTATGCATGACTTTCGATGNGCTGTGAGCAAACAAATGCCACGCATCGACCAGCTAGTGCANTGGTTCTCCAACTGGGGGGCGTGAAAGCATTTGAAGGATGGTGCGAAGCTGCGGCCAACTGCAAATTTTTTCAGCGCATTGCGCGATTTACATCCAATTCATTGTTTCTACTCAGTATTTAGTCCTAATAGCATATTTGAGAATTCTCTTATCAGCTGTCATAATCTTCCATGCCTTCAAATTATTCGTTGGGATTGCTAGCATTCTGGTTGCATTTTGTGATATGACGATAAGCGGGGCGAGAAATTTTCCACTATCATAAACGGAGACGTGTCTAAAAATGTTTGAGAACCGCTGATCTAGTGGAAAATAAGCAAATGCAGCCATCGCAGCATTAAAACAATCGACGTTTTTCGTTTGCTGTTATTTCAGTATGTTGTTCTTCTTGCGATTGGTGGTGAAAAAACAATTCCATGCATCCCATTAACCCTGGCTGATAATGCCTAGTTAAATAGTATTTGCTATTACGGCTAGAATATGTCAAATACGTCATTATGACGTCATGAGTGACGGAAACGTTTTTTGACCGCCTGCAGCGCGCGTAACTTATGTAGGTGGTACGCGAGCACTGCATAAAACCTCGAAATGGTTCGTGTGGGGAAAAGGTTGGGAACCACTGCTCTATAAGCAATTTGTGAGCGGTCGTCGATGTGCTAGTAATAAAAACTGAGTGCTTGCATTTATGATATATCAGACTGATAGATATTTGATTTAAAGTTCTAAGATTAGTAAAGTTATCGTATTGGCGGCCTGTCTCGTCTATCTGTAGCATCGGTAAATGAGGCCAGGAGCTGTCCGTTATCTGCCTAAATAAACATGTGCCAAGACTATGATAGGGACAAAATGAGCATGTTTGGCAAGCAAGGAATTCGATATCACCCAAGCAGGATTGAAAACATAAGTTGAACATGACTTCAATACTGTGACTTGGACTCGACTCGAGTCATAGCAATATGACTCGGACTTGACCCTAAAAACGGTGACTTGGACTCGGACTCGAGTCGGTGATGAATTGAAAATGACTCGACTCGACTCGAGTCAAAACCACAAAAGTCATATTGACTCGTGACTCGGAACCATGTGACTTGGTTACAACCCTGGTATCGACATAGCAGCATAATCAGTCCATGTAAAAATTATTATATAGCTGTGCAATGTGGCACCAGAGTGAGCTGCAGGCTGTGAAACAAATGATAGCACCATTCATTTGGAACACAGACAAAATCAAACGAGCAGTGATGTGCCAAGCCATCAAATAGGTATTTATCTATCTATCCGTATATGTGAGTGTGAATGCGCATACCAATATCCAGTTCCTTTTATATTAAGGTTTTTCTGAAAGCACTTTGCTCGAGCTTTATCCAGTTCCTCGCACCATGATACCAACACTGGGCTGTAAGTATGTCATTTCCATTCATATTTATACCATGCTTGATAAGTTGTTTTGTGATAGATGCTGACGCATCTGATGTGCCAACTTATGGAGTAGCAGTTGGGAGCTGCATCTGCTAGTTGTTTGGGCAACATTTCCAACCAGATCAAGGTAAGTTTGCATTCATTACTAGGCCATCAATTGTCTGTTTGTTATCTCATTATTATTGCTATTAATTATTATCTCATTATTATTGCTATTAACATTCGTATAGTTTGCTGATGCTATGTATTACAATAGACTATTGAGTTTTGTATGGATAGCAACAGTATAAAATTTAAAAAATTCGTTCGAAATTTATCAGTTATATCTCTACCAACAGCTCACCGAAGTCCAGGCCCGAAGTCAACTATGAAGCAGCGAAGATTTGAAAATCAGTGATAAAGCAGAAGAGAATGAAACAAGTTGAGCATGGTCTCAACGTTAATAATTATAGAAGATGCTGAACAGCATTAATTTGACGCTAGCCGAATCTAGAGTCAAAACATGTCTTTTGTACATTTGATTCAATTTTGTTCAGCCGTTCATGTTCGCCTGCTCCAGTTTTCCAAGCCCCTTGCAATAACTTCGCTATCTTGTGTCCAAATTTATGAACCTGAACTTACTTAAAGCCATAATGCACATTTTACCTCATTTTAACGTGTCACAAGAAATAAAGCACGAGTATGTTTTGGAATGTAATCAAATGTATTGCAAAAATCTCTAGATCATGCGTTGTCGTGCAGATTTCTCTGTAGGAGTCGATACTGTGGGAGTGCGGTCAACGCTTCCAGTTGCAGTATGTCATCAAATTCATCTCCATCTGCCTTGTCAGCATTGCTATGATTGTAAAGGCAGAAGCAGGCTATTGTCATATCGATATTCTGAGGTTCTTCCTTGAATATAGCCAATGCGCGAGATATTTTCTTCAACACAAAGCACTGCGCTCTGCCAGAGGGTAACGATATGCATGAAAACAATAGTGACTTTTTTCGGTCAAAGTTCTTGGGCATAATAGTGGCGTGAGTAATAAGTCCTCAGTGGATATTCAGCATCTCCAAGAGCATAATCTTCATCAATTAATATGCCAAAATGCTGGGCAGTTGTGTCTTCAAAAATCGGTATCACAGCCGCACTATTTCTTCGAATACTTTGCGATAACGTGCTGATCATTTGCCAGATACTTCCTCGGGGTTCCGTTCTGATCATCCGTCCGTAAATTTCAACAACTCAAGCAATTCCGTATTCCTTCACTGCATCGCTACCATACTATACGACATCAGCAAGCAACTCAAAACAATAACAACTGGCCTCGGTTCCGTGTTGAACTCGCTACAGCGACGAAGTAGACAGTAATTACTGGCAACTAACGGACTTGGCCGAGCGCGGCGCCAAATTGACATTTGAAACCGAATTAAGACCGCCGACGTCTGGCGTCTTGAGCAAGTCAATCACTGGCCTTAAGCCAGGTCTAAATTAAGACAACTTTTTGAAACCCACCCTTAATGTTTTTCTTCGGGCAAACGTAGCCTTTTCATACTGAACTTTGTCCAAGGCGGACTGAGATCGTGTCACACTAATACATTCATTCATTCACTTATCCAATTCTTTTTTTCAAATTCTCGCGAGTGATCGATCACAACTTCGTGATTACTGTTATTCGACGCATGGTCATTAGTCATTACTTTACGTATATACATATACGTAAAGTAATGACTAATGACCATGCGTCGAATAACAGTACACTCGGAGACTGGTTTCCTATATAATTGACTTACGCGAAGGTTGACTTGAAAATAAGGTCAACTCAGTCGTGAAAACACGTTTTCCATACCTTTATTGTTATTGCCTAGTAAATCTCCGACCGATCACCATTTTGTGTAAAAAGTCTTTCGTTTTAATGTCTGTTTATGTCCGTCTCATCGTGTTTCGCATATTTGGCAAATTGAATAGAAAACCACAACATTGAGAAAACTATTCGCGACGAGTCAGCATCACATGAAAAATAATAGGATGATAAAAACATATATTTGGCTCACGTGTTTGTCCGGTATACAAGCCTTGATAATTCAAAGGTTCCTGCTTACAAAAAATCCTTCCTAGCTTTGATACAGAAAATTTTTGATCAGAATTGTACCGTATTATATTGACTGTTTTGATCAAAAATCCTGTAAATCATGGGTCTCAACTCAAACGCAAATGTGCTCGAGGGCCAATTTCCTAGTTTTTGATGACGCCGCGGGCCGCAGCATCAAATAGGGGTATTATATGTATTTCCAAGTAGGCGTACTTGACGGACCTTGCAGACTGGCATTCCATGCATATCGTGAAGCCTAAATGCGATATACTGTTATAAAATTTACGCTTGCCGCGAAAAATCATATTTATAAATATTTGAATGAAATCGTTGTGTACTTGGGATTATTTGTTAATTAGTTAAATCATGGGTCACTTTCGGTCTCTTTATCCAGGATATTATCACCAATTAACGGTGAGTATAGGGGTCGGTGATGAGCAAATATTGCTTTCTGAAAAAAACGAATCCGTACGACAGCTCGAGTCTTCGAGGAAGTATCCGTCCGAATCCGAACAATCGAAACTAAAAATCCATGGGAATCCGAATGATGCCGTCCAGCTGAAAAATCCGAATCAATAATTTTTCCGAAGAATCCTGCTGAGCCGGTAGTAGTTGGCAGAACGACATTAGACTGTCACCAGTCCTATCAGAACGTGTTTACTGTTCGCTTTTGGTTGTCCAGTGAACGATGTTTTTTGTTGACAGGAAATCACGTCTCGTCTGGTCAGAATTAACTATCCAATAATATCCTTAGCAGAATTTACAACTATCCGAAACACGATCTGCAATAGAATCCGATTCCGTTCCGACTGTCTTAAAATCCGGTCCGAACCCTATCCTATAGTCCCTCCGATGCTCATCGCAGGCATGGATACGCTCCACAGCTGTAACACCAATGGATTCTTCCGCGATTGGACATTTATATTGCAATTCCGCAATTATTATATTTAAGTTGTTCTTGATCTGTTTCAATATTCGTATGCTGATTTAATTTGACTGGTAACGATATGATCAATAGGCTACTTACTAGGAGCATGCCCGAAACCCGGATTGGGCTACACTGCTCACTGCATTGATGTTACAGCTGTGTAGCCTACCCGTACTCAACCTAACTGGCAATAGTATCGTGAATAAAGAGACCCAAAATGACCCATGATGTAACCAATTGTATATTAAGGGGGTAGCAACATGCCAATGGCTCCCCTATCGACCTGCTCAGATAGCTTTTTAACGCCACGCAACGCAAGCAACGACCGTTTGATATATTACTATTCTCCATAATATTTTGATGAATGTGGCGTCCGTGATTGTACCAAGTCACTGACTTCCAAGTCTATGCTTCAAAGTTGAAGTTTGCAATAAATACGAATTATTCCTCGTATAGTTGGATAAATAGGCTAGGTCACACTAATGTATCGATTATGTAATCTGGCATGCCAAGTAACCTACTTCGTTCTTCCATGTAAGGCATGCCGAGAGGAGAAGTTGCCCGCCCCTGCCGTATAGGACTGGGATTTTCTGCAAAGGGTAGATCTCTTTAATCTCTCGGGAACGCAATCACCGTATCAACCACGAACTCATTTGACCACCGCTGGAATTATATCTAATGCTGTCACTTGTGGCGGAATCGCGTGTCACGTGCCAGTGTTGTATTGAGTAAGGTACGTTTCATTGTTACATCAAAAATACAAAATAATTCCACAAATTATGCCCCAAAACAGTCACACAAGTTTTTATATATTAACTCGCAAACACAACTGGTCTTTTCTTCCAGTGTGGAAAGCTGAGATTCGGCAGTTGCCACAGCGACACCAGCAGCACTGAGCTCCTACACCACCTAGCGGAACCACAGCCACGAGAATGAATTCATTTTCAAAGAAGAAAAACGGTTTTGCGGTATAATTACGGGAGTGAAACGGGATAATGCAACCGAATCGATGGCGCAGGGGATAGGTGATCAATCCCTAACAAATATTCTTTTCTGCGTTCACGTTTTCGAGGTTTTCTTCATTCCCTCAGCCGCAACAAAGAGGATAGATAATGCAGTGGTTCTCAACTAGTGTGCCATTTACGTCTCGCACGGGTCCGCGAGAGATTTCTTCGAAATTTTTAAACTATGCGTAAAATAATTATATTCTAACATTGATCGTTTGCTATGTATAATCTAAATCGGCCTCGATAAGAAGTTTGTACATTTGACAATTCAAAATTGCTATCATGCCTTTAATCGATATCCCCGCGAATTCGCTTTACCCGACATATCGCGTGTATTGAAGACTGAATTCAGTGTTTGCACAATACGTTGATTGATCGTAGAGAAGAGCAGACATGGCGGCGCCTGTGTGACAATGCACTTTTCAAATCCTCATCGTCTTCCTAATTACCAGCAATAAATAAACTCATTTCGAAGTGATGTTCCCGTTTGCAAATTCGAATTACAAACATAGCCATCCACTTTGCGATTATTAAGTAGCGTGCTGGCACTGCCGTTAAAATGTTGGCTTGTAGCGCAACGTTATGTTACATAGGACAATTTGAGAAGTAAAGTTGATCAAATTATATCAGTTAACAAATTTCCCTGCCGCTGAGGTGATTATCTCAGTTTGTTGGAACTATAATTGAACTGCCGGTGGCTGCCAGTATTGAGGTGTTGCAATCCTCATACGTGCTACAGATCTGCGTGGATCTGCGCGTTTGGCATCCATGTATCTACGCTTTTGCATTCGTTAGTGACGACCGTGCTTGTCCTCTTCGGTTCGATGGTTAATTACATCGACCATGCCGTATAGTGGGCAGAGTTTTTAGTCAAAAAAATCTTATGAAATAGTATCCACGCGCAGCACGGAGATACAACGAGATCGCTTCAGGCCAGTTATGTGATAGCAGAGGTAACAGCTAAAAATTCAAAACCTCACACTGACGTAAAGAAAGTTTTTCTCGCGACTTGCACTAGAACTGTAAAAAATGTGTGGGATTCAAAGGTGTGGAAAAATTAAAAACGATTCCAATATCAATTGATACCATTCGCAGATGTATTTGTGACATATGAACAGTTAAGATACCGTACTTTTTTTTCTTTGAAGTATAGTGTAAAGCCTATTCGGGTGCTCCGAAAAGGTAAAAGTACTTCGTTCGAGACCACCTTTGTACGCTACGACTGTGGCTGCTGCTAAGTATTCTGGTATTTTGGGTAGTTTCGAGGTGCCGTAAATCATAAAAGTCCAGAACCACTGAGCTAGTGTGCCGCGAACTAGTTTCCATTTTCAAAGGGTACCGAGAGGTCAAAAAGATTAAGAACCACTGGGATGATGAATTGTCTCGCTTCCGTCGCGGCTACATGTTTGTCTTGCTTCCGTGGGAACAGAGCATGACCCTGTTTTCCGGAATCAGAATGAATTTTTCAGTTTTCCAGTTAAATTCACAATCGCTCAAAGCGTCGATGTAGTCGCCCACACGACTTCGCCGTATCGATTATCGACTTAAGTACGGGCCTTATCATTTACATCACGTAATGCGGTCGAATTCTTAGTCTGTGGACAATTTATATTCGATAGCGTATCTATGATTGCTTTTCAAAAGTAAAAACTTACTTAGAATTATTCTTATACCACCAACAACGTGCTGGGAGGTTCATGGCTGGTGAGACGCTGACCCCCTTAGAGTCAGATTCACGAATATATAACCCGAAAATACTTGCTAGGTGATTCAGTTAGTGACTTGTTTCCTATCACATTAGCTCTCTTCACACACAGGCTACGTTAAAAGCTACTCTATATCATATCGATTAAAGCATAGGAATGAATGGAAAACACAAAACAGGTAGATCGGAAAGGGAATGCATTTCATATGCACTATGCGCTATGTTCGCGGCCGCGTCTACACCATTCATGCTACGCCTTCGATTTGCGAAGTCGATAGCGCATTGTATCACTGCGCTGTGATTGTTGGATTTTAAGCGAACAGTGTGTGATGCAAATGCATCTGCAGTGCAGGGATTCCGAAACTTTTTATGGTCGCGTCCCAAAATTCGATTTGAAGATGTTGCGCGACCCCCACTCTCAATTTGGGATGCTGGTTACTCCAAAATGGTCAGCACATTGGCCCAGGGTTGTAATGACTCGAGTCATGACTCGACTCGAGTCAGACTCGACTCACGATTTTTTTATGACTCGACTTGACTCGAGTCATTTTCTTGAAATGGGAAAATGACTCGACTCGACTCGAGTCAATATTTGGATTGACTCGACTTGTATTCGAGTCATTACGCATGACTCGGCCCAAGTCATTGACTCGGCTTATTTTATATGACTTGAAGACGAAGAAATTTGCGAATCGTAATGGCTAAATCAACGCATCTGACGGATTCTGCCGATATCGCTATTTGTCACCACTGCTTTCGTTGCACTCGTCTGATATGAGATATGCCGCCGTA
>ATSW01127748.1:0-11152 GCA_000444245.1 Botryllus schlosseri | reverse complement strand
GTCTCAGAAGTCATTATTCGAACACCAGCACAGAATTGAATAATATCTACCCAAATCTATATTTTAATATATCGGCATATTTTTATGCGTATGGACACCTTAATACGAGAAAAGTTATCTGATCCTTATTGCATTTGTACATAGATGTAACCCGGTTAATTTAATAGGATTTAGAACGTTGTCCGTCAAAGTATCCCTCATCTCGCCTCTTTTGTTTACCTCTCCTTTTCTCTCTGTTGGCTATGCAGTACACACCCAATCAAACTGCGTTCTAAATGATTTTAGTAATTTTCATACCTTTCATGTTCGTACTCCTATTCGAAGTAGTTTAGACATGATTTTGAATTTCGGATATAGCTACTTCTATTGTAATTGAATAGAAATTTACAGAGTTACTTCTCCTGGAGTAGCAACGTCGACTACTTTGACCAGCTCGAATCTCGTTGTCAGGTAAGGAGATCCAGCTCATGCATCGGGCCCCTGTTATCGATGTGACGGTCGTGGATGCGCACGGATCGCCGGTACATCTGAGTAGTAGCAAGACGTCGAACGGCACCGGTCACAGTTCTGCGTCTCATCATTCTGTTGTTATCAGGTCGGTTGTCAGATATTGATGTGTATGAGTATATGCTGGAGTCACTGCCCTGACTTGACTTGATTCTTCATTCTTGTTTCGAGTCATGTCTAAGTATTCTAATATTCTACTTTGCAAAACAAAGGGTTCAAGACTAGTCCTATATATGCTGTATTCCATTTCCGTTTATGGCTTGGATGTCTAATATTGTACTTTGCAAAACAACGGGTTCAAGGCTAGTCCTATATATGCTGTATTCTATTTACGTTTATGGTTTGAATGTCTTTAGCTCAATCAGCAGCCTCATGAAAGACAAAACATCAAAATGGCCTGATTGACATCATAGTATCATTACGATCATGCGTTCATGTATAAATCCAGTCCGGTGTATAAGAACTAAATATCGATAAAAGAGGGTGACAGATTTCTCCCACGCGCTCAAACATGATTTCACCTTTAAACAAATATGAAGTCGGCGCTGTTTTTATAGCTGTTGTACACATTTCAGTCAATAATCGTCGCTTGCGTGGAATTATACCTTAGCATTCTCATCTATTTACATGAAAAACCACCTAGGCTCGTATGGTTTTATTGTATAGGAATGGCACGGCACTAAGTTTGACTAGCTCGGCGTAGTTGAGCCTATATGCAATGATAGGCATGCATATGTATCCGCACATAACAATAGTGCTGGACAAACTGAAAATATTTGATGTCTTGTAATTGGGAATTTAGAGATGGCTTCGCTTAATTGTGTGACATGACTCGTGGCTGGACTTGAATTATTTTGAAATGACTTGGGTAGGCTGGAAGGTAGTCCAGAATAATTGCGTGTTTTTTCAATTCCAACATCATTGTATGATGGCAATTCACTACTTCATATTCTTTTTCACAAAAAGTCCTTTCCTATATTTGAAATAAACGTCTCTAATTATTCCCATTTTTAGCTCGGAAGAACAATTCAAGGTCTTTTCGCTGCCCAAGATATCTCCGCGGAAAAAATTAAAACTGACCGCCATCGACGGGTCTTTGGTGCGGAAAGTAGTGCATTCACGGTTCAATTCGGGGACAAATCCGGACTACAGCGAAAATGCGTTGGTCTGTCTCACGAATCAAGGTAATTTTCTAGTAATGATATATCGAGCGAGGCAAAAACGGTTGTATGCACAAGAAAGAAATGACGTTTTTTGGGGGCAATCTACCGAAATTCTCCAATCAATGATCAGATGCAAAATGACAGATGTGGTTTGACGGTGAGGGGAGTAACTGTATGTACTAGTTATTTTAGAAGCAAGGTGTTTTGGCAAAAAATTCAATAGTCTGTCCCAGTTGACATGGAAATTCTCTTGACAATATGTTGAATATGTCTAATAGTGTAGCGTACGGCTTCTTGATCTTTTGGTCGTGGGTTCAAGCTCTAGTCAGGTCAGACCAAAGACCTGATCAGTAACATTGGTATCAACAGCTTCCCCACTTGGTGGGATAGCATGGAGGGGCGGTGCAAGATTTAGAAAGACGTATAAGGCTGTGTCTGTACCTTCCTTGTCCAGCGGCATGTGCGCATCATGGACTCATGTTACGCATATGCACTAGGGTTGTTCAAAAAAAACTTTTTTTTCCAAATCCCACTCGCCTAATGACTAAATCGTCAGGTTGTCCAAGAAAACGATGCACACCAAATTTGACTCAATTCCAACCAGTAACGGCCGTGCAATCTTGAATTGAAATTTTTAAATTATTATTAAAAATAAAAAAATGAAAATTCTCAAATTTTTCTGTCAACCCCATGAAATTGTTGAGCTGTCTTCAAAGACGATGCAAAACAAATTTGAGTCAATTCCGACTAGTAGAAGCGAAACTATTTGAGTTTTTCGTTGATAATCCCCGGATCAAGGATATTCCTAGAATTATCAACGAAAAACTCGAAAAACTCCGCTTCTACAAGTCGGAATTGACTCAAATTTGTTTTGCATCGTCTTTGAAGACAGCTCAACAATTTCATGGGGTTGACAGAAAAATTTGAGAATTTTCATTTTTTTATTTTTAATAATAATTTAAAAATTTCAATTCAAGATTGCACGGCCGTTACTGGTTGGAATTGAGTCAAATTTGGTGTGCATCGTTTTCTTGGACAACCTGACGATTTAGTCACTAGGCGAGTGGGATTTGGAAAAAAAAGTTTTTTTTGAACAACCCTAATATGCACAGATCGTGTGTATGTTTATCTTGAATCTGTGTACATACATATAACATAAAGGTAAAAAATGCAGTATATCTTATCTTATTGATGGCCTATCTTGAAGTCAAAAAGCTCTTTTCTGCTTCAAAACCGATTGAAACTATCTAAATTTGCTTCAATATATCCGATTTACGATCAAGACAATCTTCTTTCTCCGATTCGTTGTTTATCATTTTGAAATTTTTCAGGCGAGATCTTGCTGCTGACCGTGTTGCCGTCATTCCGACCGCAAGTCAGTTACCCTTGTATCGCTACAAATAACCCTCTCGGAATTGGCTCGTCAATACTGACGACGACAGGCCAAGGTAAGTCGAAGATTTCGCTTTTGGTAGCTTTTTATGGTGTTGAGATTTGCAACTTGCTCGGTAGAAGTTTCTGTAGTGCAGAATACACTGTATCTTCAAGAATAATGACTATCAGGAATTCGTCACTTGGCTGCCCCTAATCCTAATCCTAATCCTAACGTAACCTAACGCATATGCATTAATACATACATGCCAGGTGCTATTCATCATGCTGAATTCACCAAGTGTAGTAGTCACAGTTCACGCCAATATTATCGCTGTCGAATCATAGTAGCTTATGTCCTGTAAAGTTTTTTTTCTTTTGGCCATATCTTTGCCATGATTAACTTTGAAACTTGATTTTTTATGAATTTAAAAATGGACACCGCAACGATATATAGTCATTACCTTTCTAATGCCGAATTCACTGGTAACCCTAATAATGTTTGCTTTATTTTGACCTCAACTTTCTATTTCTATACATTTGACGATTAGCAGATTGTGGAAATCACCCTTTTTTATAGGTTTCTACCTTATGTCGTCGTCTGAATTCGAAAGATTCACGCTGTCCGTGTGCAATGTTGTCGAGCCCAAGTGTTTTGTGCGCGTCGACCCCGCGACCCCCATCACGCCTTTACCCAAGACGATCACGACGGAAGCGGTTGTCCAGCAGGAAACCGAGGAGAACAACAGAAATAAGGTGGGGCTGGTTTTTCGCGTTCAGATCGACCGCCGGGTATGACTTGATTATGCCTGACCGGGTTAGTTATGCAATGTAGTTACAACGATTACGCGAGGTTTCAAGGCTTCACAGTTCAGTACTTGAAAAAATCAACTCTTACTTGACTCAAATTATTGTGTCCAGCCCTAATTACAACCCTGCTTATCAATATGTTTGTAAAAATTATTAATCAGTGCTTCTCTAATTTCCGATAAAATGTCGTCGACATCTTGTTTCGATATTTACAGGAGGCCCCGCCAACATCGCCGGACAAGAAAACTCCAAAGAAAGAAAAGCGCGAGGGATCCGTTGTGGTCGCCATGACGACGCCGTCTCCCAAGCAACCGTTGCTGGGCAACAGCGAAGACGAAGACGACGATTCGGAACACTTTGCGCAACACGAAAGTATGTATAGTTGTAGACCGTTATCTCCAGATTTTTTTGGTGTAATTTGTCTCGTGCGCAACAATCAATTTTGAGATTGGGACGATTTAATCGTAGAAATATTATCCGTGATTTTCGTAGAGCGTGATGTAACAGACGGGACTGCATGTGCGATTTCTGATGATTAATATCTTTTCTGGTGTGGTAACGTTTTATTCCGACTTGTCCCGGTTTGGCTAAGTTTCGGGTGATTTGAGGGAGACTGACATGAAAGTCTGAAGGCTTTGGAATAACACCCGCTAAGTTTGTCACTGTGATTGGTCAAATTTCCTTTGAATTTTTGTCCGATCTGATACGCATTAACCTTCTCTCGTGCCAGTTCCAAAATACCATCGGAATTAGTGGTCTCTTTTAATCTTTGTGGGGAACCTACATAAGTATCAATCAACAAAAACACTGTTATTGAATAATATTGAAATAAGTCGAATATTTTGGGCTGGCACTCGTCAGTGGCAATCGTCAGCGACTAGTAAAGAATCCTAAATATGTTTGTACTTTGTATATCAACTGTGTATCACCGAATATGACGTGGCAATAAAATTCGAATAATTGAGGCGAACAAACGGCTTAACCTTTATGGACTATTTTTAGATTATACACAAACTCCGTCTGTTGGCGCAAGTTAGGTTGACGGATTTGTGCAACTGAATATAGTATTCAATCATATGTTGAAGTGCTGTGTCTATCAGTGTCTCTTCAAAAGCGGTTTTGCCATGTTTTAATCACATCCTCGCTATTGAGATCTGAACTACGTTTGAATGTCTGTTTTCGACTTGAGAATATACGGTATTAGTTGTAACTGATTGTTATACTTACACGCTACACAGACATGGTGGGCACACAGTTCGCTGCCTCACGAGTCGTCCTCATTTATTTCATCACCCGGCAAAGCTCACTCGTGCACATTCTCATGTTTCGGCTGCATGCACTCTTGTACGCTTGCTGTTTAATCGCGTTGGCCCCACTAACGATGTGCTTCCGAATGGTTCCGCGGTGGCGTTAGGTGTGTTAGAAGAGGCGGAACGAACCCTGGCCCAGCTCGACGTCGGCGCCCGGCATGACTCCGACGATGGTGAAGTCGACGTGGATGAACTTTTGGGGTAAGGCGCGAATGACATTGCCATGTGGCTTGGTATGCGGGGGTGTATGGTTGCCTGCGGGGACGGTGTGTTTTTTTATTGCACACAGAGGCGGTTAGTCGAGAAGTATTTATACTTTTCAAAGCACTCAAGTAGGATTTTACCTGCTTGCGTATGGTACTTTAACGGTTATGGGTTTAGACTCCTTCCACCCTCGGGATAGCTTTTATAGGCAAGACTATATACCTTTTATCCTTTGTTATTTGAAAAGTAGAATGAAATTTTAAGAAAACTGACGGTTTCATCTACATGTCTGTCCAGTTTACCGTAATTTTCCATGTATAATGTGCAAAATTTTCCGATTCTTTTTGACCTCGTATACGCGAGCGAAAATAGGTCATTGATTGCTGCACGCCCGCGTGGCAATCCACGTTGATTTATCACGCCAACGACAGGCCTGAACAATCGCGTATACAACAGACCCTGTGCGCAAGACGTAATCGCTGGTCTAAACAGTCGCATCTCCAACAGGCCTGGTGCGCACGATATAATCGTTGGCCTTGTCAATCAGATACACAAAAGGCCACGTGCTCAAATTATAATCGCTGGTCTAAACAGTCGCATCTCCAACAGGCCTGGTGCGCACGATATAATCGCTGGCCTTGTTAATCAGATACACAAAAGGCCACGTGCGCAAATTATAATCGCTGGCCTAATCAGTTTAATCTCCAACAGGCCTGGTACGCATGGTATGACCGTTGGCCCGAGCAATCGCATCTGTAATCTGCAATCGCAAGATATCGTTGCTGGCCTGAACTATCGCGTCGCGGGCCTCACAGGCTTTGGCTGCTATCTACAATCGTTTAGAGACAATGCCGTTAAGTGTATAATCATCAGCGATCGTTATGTCATGATTGTTCAACAGGGACCTCGCAAAACAGAATGACATCGAATACTAAAACATAACCATTGATGGTAACTTGTCATACGGGCAAGTTTGTCAACACAAGTAGGGCCTGTATAATCGGCATTTAAGCATGTACTATTCATGTACTGCGAATGCAGGGTGCTTACTATACATGGGTACCTTAAACCGGGGTAACTTTGGACAATTCTCAACAATTCCGCTTTGTATCTTGGAAATGCTAGGGTGTAGGGGAGGCAAGTTTTGTGTTTTTTTTTGGGTCATGGAACAAAGATTAGATTTAACCAATCCAAAATCTTCATGGTCGTAAATAAGTACCTTATTTTTGTAAATTATCCGTGTCCAAAGTTACCCCTGCATGTGGGGTAACTTTGGACAATGTAGTTTTTTGTATGCCTTTACACTCTATTGTTTATGAAACCTCGTAAATGAGGCTTATTTGGCAAGAGTTGATGAGAGCAGTGACTAAAACTGAAACAAAATAGTATATGTCTGGCCTATTGCATGATTTTTACCTAATCCACCCCCCCCCAAAAAAAAAAAAAATTAGGTATTTTATGAAGGCTAATGCCCCCTTATTCATCCCTTATCTCAATTTTTCCTCATGCCTTCACCAATTGGGACTTATAAATAACATATGGTGATAAGGGGTATCCCACTGCCAGTGTTAGCAATCGACAGCAAACATTAAGCATGTCAGCGTGATTTATTGCCGATTTCAAATATATTACTGTTCTTGAAAAGATACATTTTCCCTCTCCTATGTCCTCTGATGGATATATTTGTCGTAATTTACGATATCCCATATTCAGCAGGCGCATCTTTAGGAGTATGTGATAAGTTTTTGAAGTAGCTTACACTTGATTATAATCTCTCAGCTCATTGCCTACCCATTTTTTCATATTTTGGCAAACTCCTTATTTATTAACCTTCTCATTCCATTTTAAGAAGCCATCAGGCCGGTCATAAGGAATATAGTTGACGATACACTTTGACACAGATGAAGCAGCCACTTTCCAGAGCTCTAAATATCACATTTTTCACTGTCCAAAGCTACCCCATTCTGATAAAATTTGACGGGGTAACTTTGGACATCACATTTTCTTGTATGAATCTAAGGGTGAGCCCACTGAGATTTTGGCCATGGATTAAGACTACTTAGAGGTATCAGCTGCCAAGTTTTGAATCTATGAGTCACATGCTATCTATGTTTGGTTGTAAGAAGTTTATTGGCCATCAATTTTGACGAAATTGACCCCCTCCATTAGTTTATTAATGTTGGGTCAAGTTTATCTGGTAGTGAAATGAATCCACCTTTTATAGAGACTACTTGTGGTACTGTTGCCTCATGAAAAAGAATTGGACATCCAGCGGCAACCCTTTTTCATCAATAACCATTTAAATCTTTTACTTAGTGTCCAAAGTTACCCTTAAGTCCCAAAGTTACCCCGGTTTACGGTATAGGCTTTTTCCAAGAATCCACATGCAATTTCAAGGTTGCGTATGCGTATTATACATGGAAAATTACGGTACTCCAGTAGGTTTTGCCTACTTACGCTTCTTACTCCACCTCGACTTCAGTTTTTCTGGCAAATCCTGGCCTTGAATACCCACTTTTTTACTTACTCCAGAATTGCTACTTCTACTTAAGTGAATATTTACATACCTACTTCTACTTGAGTACTTGTGAATGCCAAGTTAAATCGGGGGGTTTGGTCCGCTTAGTTATTTTTAAGGGCCCATAAAAGGCCTGAAAAGCCAATGTCGAAACTGAAGCTATAAAACTATTACTCAGTAGTAGGGCTGGGCAGAATGATTCGACTACTCGAATTTGAATCGTGTATTAATTTTAATGATTCGAGTCGAGTAATAAAAGACAATTTTTTCGAGTACTGAAATTATACGCTCCTCGCAACTGAAAGTTAATTTACTAACGAGAATTATAGTTTTGATNCTATNTTCCACTNAGGAAGCCTTNAAACNTTGATTGGCCGTGTCNCAGCNTACNAGACATGGTACAAAGCTACNAACGTTACTNGANGTAANANNTTTCTGGANNCATGATCATCCCACAACATTGTCAAAAAGTGCAATGAAATCGGTATGGTCGAAAGGTGCGAATGCCCCAACAAATTTTTGACGTCACGTCACATTATTATTTAAAACATTTCACCCACCCCCGGCACACATGTTTTCTTTGGCTGGGCGTATGGTTGTAGAACTCATTTTGGGTGTAGGACAAAGCAGTAGCCGGGGGACACTTGTTAGTGGGGAAAAGGCTGACTGTGTACGTCTGGGTCAGCATGTGTGATCCCCGAGTAAATACTTGCCTATCCTCTACCGAGAAGGCTCTAGTCTAAGTAATATGATAAATGGTCTTGATCGCAAAATCGAATGTTTCGCGTGTTTGAACGTGCATGCTTTTTACCGAAGATGCAATGTTATCGTGAAAGCGTTGAAGTTGTGTTATCATCAAGTCCTGAAGCTTCTGACTAGCGTAGCATGTAGCTTGGCTTATGCTGTTAGACTTGAGTGAGCTATGCTTGTATCATACGCTTGAGTGAACTTATCATGCTTGCCAGGCTGTGCTGGTTGTAGATTGTACCTTGCTTGCTAACGTACCATCTCACTGCTGTGTAGTTGTCGTAGTTTGCATTGTGCATTTAGTAGACAGCGATCGTGTGGCGTATTCTTTTCTTCGCAATTTTGAACTTTTGAGTACGGTGTCCTTCCGCTTTGTAGCTTCCTGTGCTCATAACTTCAATCAAAGTAACTTGTTCTAGGCTATAGTTATGTGGTGAAGTTATTTGCATAATAAAACAGCATCCTATCTTTGGTCAGCACTCCAAACTACATCTATCGTCCTCTGAAATGTACATTTTCACGTTAATTGACAGATGCTTCTCATTGTGAATTAAATAGACCTCTCAATCTGTACAAATCCTGTGCGTTCAGCGTAAGTATGCCNGGTACTGTAGTGGCAGAGCATGGAACATGTCTGTTTTTGGACAGCATTAGAACACCAAGTCGCATTTCCTCTACTTCTCATGCTAATTTATTATAGCAAAATTGATTGCGAGTAGTAATGTGGAATAATTATGCCATTCAGCAAAGGAATCTGAATGAAATGTGAAGTCCTTGTACTGGAAACTTGTCAATATCTCACCCGAATGAATATATATACGAACCGGTTTTAGTACAATTTTACGTAAAATGAAGTGTTGAGGTCACTTTGAGTACTATACAGCAACACAGTAAGTATCTCGAATGTAGTATAAAAGTAGAACTGTGTTATGTCGGAGTGACTTTCGAGCAATTTGCTAAATAAATTATGACTCTCCTGTAGGTAATCAATACCGCAATGAGTTGAGTTTGTGTTGTCAGGCTTTGTTTTCAATATTTTTTCTCAACCATCTTCAGGACGGTAGCCGAGGCGGAAAAAAACATGGCAAATTGAAGGTTTTGCAAAATTGTACAAAAAGAAATAGAGTACGAAGAACTACCAAGTGCTGTAAAGAACCGAGTCGCCGACAAGGTCCTGACACACGGACAGACGTTCACCCAAATTGTTCATTGCTAAATGTTTTGCATGCGGGCCTAACCCGAGAGGGAGAGCCGTTTGTACAACAAACACGCTTTTCTGTAAGTATCGTTTGTTTGCCGCTTTGTATTCTATTTTTACTAATCCTCACAATTTTGTGCGTATCATATAAGGTACTAGGGAATCTTAGTGTTACAATGGTTCTGGCTTCAATTATGAGTTGTCTCTCCCGTGTCCGGTGATGATAGCAATGTGACAATGTTTGATCCCCTATTGGAGACGCGCCAATATCTTACTATGGTACATTTGTGTGAAGAGTTGAATCGAGTTTTCAATCGATGGGTCGCATGATATGACATGAAATTTATCTGTGAACCGTTTGCAAGCCATGTTGTGTACGTCTGATAAATTTTATGAAGTATTTTAATGAAATGTGATCCTTTTTCTGTGTTAGGCAATGAAATCTCTCTTTACTATGTTTTTAAAATGAATGGTGCTATTTTTATGAAATGTTGCGATTTATCTGAATTATTCTATTCGCTGCTGTAGTGTGAAATTGAGCTATTTCAGCACCTTTCTCTGGTGTGAAATGAATCGACCCTAGCTACCATGGTTCACAGACTGGGTGGGCCATGTATCTGCTTAGACCACAGTGACAGAGCTTGTAGATTTTGCTACCGTTATAAAATATTTCTGCCCCAAGGCCATGATGGATGTGAGGGATTGGATTTAGGAGCATTTAGACAAGATTTTAGCCCCAGTCGCTCCATAACACAACATATGCTGCATTACTAAATTATGTACAAGTTCAAAGTGCCTGGGTCGAGTGTTTGCTTATACCTAATCATTGCTGGTGAATACCAAGTCCCTACCGTGCATAAATTGGTTGTGTTCTACTCTGTAAATTATTCAGTTTTTAATCTGTAATTCTGATCTACAATTGCTCCTTACTTACAGACTGATATTGCCCACACCGTGGCCCAAATGGCATTGCCAGTGCCACATGAACCGTCTATTGCTATTTCAGTGAGAATATGTATTGTAATGTAGGATCGCCTCTTTTGATCTTCACTTATTTAAACCTGGATTAAAATGATGTTAGATTTTGCTTTTATTTGCCTTTGAGGAAGGAATTGGTGCTATCAGGCACTTGAATCTTTCGGTACGTGGTGTCGCTAACTGTATCTGCATTTTGCCATTTCGTGTACCACTCGCACTAATAGCTGAATGTTTAATTATTTTTGTAGTTGTTTTAATCGATAATCATA
Source organism: Botryllus schlosseri (assembly GCA_000444245.1). Classification (NCBI taxonomy): domain Eukaryota; kingdom Metazoa; phylum Chordata; class Ascidiacea; order Stolidobranchia; family Styelidae; genus Botryllus; species Botryllus schlosseri. Next base: position 77 of record ATSW01127748.1, on the reverse strand, counting down.
GCTGACCGTTTTATGGTGTGTAATGTTATTTACTTGTCGTCGAAAATATCAATTTGTGCAAATATCCGTGGGTTTTC
>KE604716.1:0-13987 GCA_000444245.1 Botryllus schlosseri | reverse complement strand
GTCTGTGTAGATTTGTAATGTTCAGCCGGTTTATAGCGGTCTGTAAAGTCGTCTGTCTGCTGTTCGCGTTCGCAAATATTTCTGACGCGTATGGATTCGTGGTAATCCATACTGGAAGTTCCTTCAGTTACCAAATCTGCGCCATTTGATTTGATAAAATAAGATATAACATCCACGAAGCGAGGCAACTTCATGCGCAATATTTTGCCGTTTGATACCGGATGGATAGGTTCTAGTAAAATGGTGGTACTCTCCAGATCTTCAAGGGCGTCCATTTCGTAGCTTGGTGCTGGATATGAATGAGATGAGTAACTCTACGTCTGGCACTGGCATAGGAGTATCATAAAATACTTGATCTATCACTGGTCAAAGAATGTTACAAGTATAAACTCGTCCCGCGATGTACACCGCTACACCAGGGGTGTCAAACTACAGATTATTAACCCAGAGTTGGCGATTCGCTCAAATGTAACAAACTGGTCTGACCAGTTCATTATATTTGAGCGCTCGGATCGCCAACTCTAGGTCAATTCCAACCAGTGGAAGCGGAGTTATTGCCGTCGACAAATTGGAAAGTAGACAGTGCGATTTGAGAAAAAAGTCATTTTTGGAGAGCCCTACTGCGGAAGGCGGTAAACGGCGATTTTCTCGTATCACATACGAAACATGTACATTGCGCGTTAGTTCTTAGTTGAAATGAAGTCTGATCAACCCACGGCATTGAAACAAATTGCCTCATATGTGATGAAAAACTGGCATTCTATTTTTTGTGATCGCATAAAAGGTATATATGCGAACTTTTCACACCTTTCACACTGTTCCTAGACCATAATAGGTGATATTCGGATACTCGACTTGAGTCGAAGACTAATACGCGATTGAAAATCGCATCACTCTGGCACTCCGTATGCCAGCGCTATTTATTACCGAGCCTATAAGTAACAGTATATTACAATATAGTACGGTTTACAGAGGCTTTTGGGTCCTATATTACAGAAAAACTCTTGAGCCGGGTGCGCATTATCTTGCCTTCCTCAAGTTCGTGTCAATGTCATTGACTTGTTCCTAATGGAGACTGGTGTGCCGTCGGATGGTCTTAGCGTGTCCTAAGAGCATGTTTGACATCTGCTTTTTCGGGGGATTATTCACGTGAACGCGTGTCTTACTACAAATCTTACCATTTGTAAGAAATGTGTTGGATAATAGGAGCAATATTCAATTTACTAAGGATGTCTTCGCGGGCCTGATAACAACGTCTGGCGGCCGGTTATGTTCGACACCCCTGATATAAACCGCAAGACGTCGCAACTATGATAGCACCTAACAACAATCCTGCGAGCTCTCTACACGAATGCCAAAACTATACGTCAATTCAGTGTATGACGACGAACAAACGCATAACTAACCTGTTCGGTATCTCTTCCTTTCCAACGCCAAACGAAGTTCCCATACGGACATGGAATAATCAGCTTCTGGCCACGCTGTAGCAAGAGGCGTTTGGAAATGAGACTTATTTACCTGCGCCTTTTCAACTGCTTGTTTGAATATGGTAGGATTGCATTGCACGATATTCCAATCATGCAATTAGGCCGACCGTGATGATAATTACGTTCCCGGTATCACCAAATCAGTACAGAGTCTGCGGAACGACTCCACGCGTCTCGACCCGCAATAATTCGCACACTGTGATTTTCTTCAAATTCATTCTATGGCTGTTGTAGACAGACTTTACAAACTACTGGATTTTCAAAATGCGCAACTAGTACTGGAACTAGCACTACTGACTTTCCAACGTCCACAACTAGAACACATTGTGAATACGCTTCGTTACTTGGGATGTCATACTTGAGTGTTGCGTATTCAGCACTGCACTAACAACTGCCTTACAATCAGGGTAGAATGATAGGATATCATGTCATCTCTAGACTAACATCATCGCGCAAGCGAAATGAACAGTTACAATGGCCCACATCGGTTGCGGCCAACCTGCGGCCGTAGTAGGGAATTTGTGCGGCCGTGGACTCGTAATTGCATTAGTGGGCTATGTGTTGGCGACCGTCAACATGCACTTTGAATTTACGAAGTTGACTACTGATTTCTTGTGAGATTTTAATTAATCATGAAATTTTCTTTGCGCTGCGCGCGACTCGATGTGACTTCAATTTTCGATTTTATTATAGTAGCGCCGTTTATAATCAGAGCCAACAGTACGAATTCGAACAGCATGGGATAATGATGCACCCCATATAGAAATATCAGCTCGGAATCGTGTGCTCCTCCACTGTACCGACAATCCTGCTGGGAGGTCAAGAAATAACAGCATACAACAAAGTGACCAATAACAAATTGGCCCACCCGAAGATGCATCATCATTTATAACTTCCTTAAATCTATTTAAAAAAGGCCTCATCAACAACTGTACTGGTGAATCTGATCACATGGGCTGAGAAAGGATGAATGTTTTATAGCAATATGTAAAACTACTAATATTAATGACGAAACTTATTATCCAAACTGATAATATGTTCGTGCTTCGCGCGACTATCAGCAAATCCCATTACATGACCAGTTACCACTCGCGATTTCGGTGCGTATAATATTAGTCCGGATTTCACTGGAAATGGACACAGACACTTTAGCATGGGATTTTGGCATCCAGCTAGTTCGTTAGGACCATGCCCTGGAATGCGGCCGTAGGCAACATGAGTAGTCGAAATGCGGCCGTGAATGGCAAAAAGGTTGGCCACCCCTGTCCTGCATCGAATAAACCATCGAACAAAGTTCCTAAAGAAAACGAAGACGGCAAGAATAAATTTGCAAATGCTTTTAACATGCTGGAGAGATCAATACAAAATACAATTGAAATACGAGGAACACAGTGACAGGCAGACGCGCCGGTGTTGCGCTCATTCTTTATGTAATCAAAATATGATATGCCCCGATTATTCGGAACTTCATGCCGATGACGTCATATCTTGTGATACTATTGTTCATACACAATGGTCTTTCCAATTCGCTACTATAGTTGCTGAGAATGACCCCTGACCAGTGTCAACCGAAAATATTCGTGTTCATTTCAATGTGAATATACTCTAAAAATAAAATCATTAAATCATACCAAACCAATGTGAGATCCGCAAGGACTCGAAAAATTCGGTTAGTCCGCATGAACTTGGATTGGCTGACTTGATGTTGATTCCAACTGCCAACTGTATTCGTATAGTATAATTCAGTGGTGTCAGAATATGGCCCACGGGCTTTCTCGTGGCCCACCACACGATTTCGCCCGGCCGTTGTGAGTGAATCGAGAAAAGCTTGCTCAATCCAGCACATTTACGAGAAAATTTCACGTAAATAATCTACGCTCCACCTCGCCATCTTGTCCGTGTAAGCGGTGTCTTAAAAAGCCTAGAAGTGGGCCGTGCTACAAGACGGCAACTACGAAAAAAATTAAGAAAAGTGGTCTGGTGTAAATGACCGTCGTACTCCACAAACACCATGAATACCACAAACAACAGCAACGTAAATATTTCTCGGAACAGGGAACGTCGAAGTTGTCTATGGGCCACTTTATACCCACCCTGTTAGAGCGTTGCGTTTTCACCATAGTCGCCATTAAGAACAAATCAGTGACATCTAAATCCTAAAAAGAAAACAGGGTAAGAGTTTTCAGAAATATTGTACCGAAATGTAGGCACGCCTATTGGCAGAGGGGAAAACGCCACTCCGATACCAATACATCCATGTTACATGGTGAATATAATAGTTATATAAAGAATATCATTCTTATATCTGTGGTCGCACTTCTTTGTAACTTGCGCCTCAAAAGGTCCCCGGTTTCCAGAGATACCCAAATGACGAATTATTAATATTGAACCTAATTGCCACGTCCGCGTTTACAGTTAAATCTCTCGTATTCCTCACAACGTATTACCATGGCCAACGCAGTGTTGCGACTGAAATAAAAGGAGCTTAGAAATATAACAACTTATATCGTCGGTAGAGCCAATGTTTTAGCGGTTTATAATGTTATGGAGGTGTGAGAAAGAGAGAATCTTTATTCGTATACATTACATATCAACATAACACTACAAAAAATGTAACAATGAAATGCGACATGCAAGGTAGACGGGAGGCTCGATATGACATAGTCTTCAGAGCCGAGCCACCCGGGACAGGAGCAATTTTCACAGTCGATAACTAATGAAAAAATATAAAATCAAATAAAATTAAATTAAAATAATCCAACGAACGATAGGAAAAATAAGACACAGTATCACGGACCAATTTGTAATACAACACAAATACAATTTAGCGGTAGTTAGAGATAAGAGAATGAAAACATTGTTTTTTAAAAGCACAAGAGTCTAAATTGCGGAGATTAGGTGGCAGCTTATTCCAAACATTGACACCAATAAAACTGATTGAATTTTGTACTAGACTGGTAGAGTGGTGTTGCGCAGACAGAGACAAGTTAGAAGAAAATCTGGTATGATGCTCGTGGGTATCTGAAGGTATTTTGAACAGATTATCAAAATACAGTTCACCCTGATGATAACCATGCATGAATTTCATTACCTCAAATTTGAAAACGTCTTCCACTTTCAATATTCTAACGCTACGATACATGCTATTACAATTCTCATATCTAGATTTCCGACAGAGAATTCGCATGGCTCGGTTTTGCAAGACTTGCAATTTCTGCAGATGTTTTTTCGCAGCAGGTCCCCAAACTAGGATCCCATAAATAAGATAGCAGTGAATTAAGGCATAGTAGACTGATCTGAGAGTTTGATGAGGAATTAAATTTTTAAGGCGATANAGAGCCCCGACACCACGCGAGATTTTAGTTTTTATATTGTTGATATGATCAGACCATCCNAGTTTATCATCAATGATAATGCCAAGATATNTAACAGTTTTATGTGTATCAAGATGTGCGTTATTTANTATAATTCNACTGCGATTNACTTGTGTATGAAANACGAGNGTTTTGGTTTTGGAGGCATTGAGCTGAAGTTGGTTAGATGCCATCCATTTTGACACTGTCGATANCTTAGTGTTAATGTTGTCAAATGCATCAGATAAATTTTTACCGGGTATAACTAGGCTGGTGTCATCAGCAAACAGTGTGATGTCATTGTCAAATAAATGACCAATATCATTGATGTAAATTATGAACAGCAGGGGCCCGAGAACTGATCCCTGAGGTACACCAGTCTGTATGGGTAGTAANTGTGAACGCGTTGTTCCAATATGAACAAATTGTTTCCTATTATTTAAGTAAGATTCGAAATACATTTTTGCAAGTCCACGTATACCATAGAATTCAAGTTTATCAACTAGTTTGGAATGATTGACACAGTCGAATGCCTTTTTCAGATCTAAAAACACACCAGTGGCAACATTTTTAGAGTCAATGAGCTCATATATCCTTGAGGTAACCTGTAATATAGCTTGAGAGGTNGTGTGGTTATTTCTAAAACCATATTGATTTGAGTTTAAGAGATTCATTTTATTGAGATAACTGTTAAGTCTCTCAAATAATATTNTCTCAAGCAGAGTGGCAAACGGTGACAATATCGAAATGGGTCGATAGTTGCTTGCGTTGGTTTTGTCNCCACATTTAAATACAGGTATCACACGTGCAATCTTCANNTAATCAGGAAATATCCCTGAAGAAAATGAGAAATTGAATAATTTAGCGATGGTATCTGCTAGGTGAATGCCTATGTGTTTGACAATAATGACAGGTAGTTGATCGTGACCTTGAGCTTTATTGTTTTTCAGTGTAGATAGAACACTTATGACTTCATTTGGTGACGTTGGTTGAAGATAGAATGATGAACTTGGGCGTTTTCCAAAAATATGATGGTGATCGACATCTTCATTCGAGCAACATTCCGAGAGTTTTGTGCCGATGGTAGAAAAGAAACTATTAAATATCTCAGTCATCCGGGACTGATCAGAGACCATTTGATCAGAAACAAAATCTTTTATTTTGTTAGGTGCCTGAGAGTTGGATTTTCTGTTGATAATACGATTTACGGATCTCCATGTTTCACGTGGATTATTTTGATGTTTAGAAAAGTGTTTCTTAAAATTTAGTTCCTTTGCTTTCGTTTTGATTTGAGAGAGTAAGTTGGCATATTTTTTGAATTGCAATTGTCTAGATTCTGACCATTTATTTTTCAGTGATCTGTAGAGTCTGTTTCTGTGCTTAATAGATACCAGTATGCCAAGAGATAACCAAGGTTTATTTGATAATCTTTGTTGACGCTTTGATACAGTTTTTAAAGGTGCATGTTTGTTTACAATACAAGAGATTTCTTTCATGAAGTAATCAAATGTTTCATTAAAGTTGTTATCATGGAGGATCACAGCATCGGTTTTATCTGCCAGGCAGTCAAGGTCATAGTAGAAGGAGGTCAGGTCAATTTTGTGCAGATTTCTGCGCATGTACTTTGGTCTCACGCGTTTAAGACGAGATCCAAATTGACATAATATTGGATAGTGATCACTCAAGTTACATTCCACAACAAAAGGGGATATTGATTGATCAGCAATATTTGTATAGGTATGATCCAAGAGTGTTTTAGATGTTCTTGTGACTCTTGTCGGATGGGTTATAATTGAACCCATCAAGTGAACCCCCGAAAGGTTCAGGTTCGTGTGAACGAGAAACTCTTTGCAAGGTTTTGTGTGAACGCGAACGTGAACCTATGACGAACGTGAACCTATGATGTAACGCTGTATTCGTTACATCAATTTCATTGATTCATTGAATAAATATCATTTACTGACTGTACCTACATGCAGCGTATTTCGCTCATGATGTTGTGTGATTGCGGGTCAAGCTCACAGCAGATAGTCACTAAATATTCACAAACGTGAAACTGGATATTTCGAGCAAACTTTTGTAACAAAGCAAGTAACATTTTCGAGATTGGCAAGGTGGATACTCGATTAGAGTTGATGTTATTATGCTAACAGCGTCATGCACAGAGTGGTCCGAAGTTGAAACGCAAAGAATTTCAACCAAAGATGTTATTATGACGTGAACTTGTAACGAATCAAAAAGGTTCACTGTGCAGAACCTACCAAGGTTCGTTTATGAACGTGAACCTCTAAATTTCTGAGGTTCACACACAGAACACGAACGTGAACCTCACGTTTACACCATCTCTAATAAATGTATTAAATTGGCCAGCAATCATTGTATTTCACCAATTCCGGTGGTTGCGATAGCAGGTGTTGCTCGACTAGAGTCTCTATGATCCCTGATATTATAAGTATATACTATTAGAGTTGATGATAATGCATGCTAATGAAAAAATATGGATTTGAAGGTTTTTGGAGTCATTTGAATATGGGGCCCGCAAGCGATGAAAAGGTTTGCATCGAGCACAGGATGATGAGTGTAACACCTTGGCTTAGTTATAGTTCAAACCAGACTGTTGCGATTGTTGCATTACGAATTACACGGTGTGTGATTGTACCTGTGTTACTTTGTTACTAAACCGTCAACTTTTCATTACCTAAAACACATCCACTTAGCCGCATGTTTGAATGATGCCATTCACCGCTCTCAATTTAGAGCGAATATCAATACAACGGTGAATATAGCTTAAAATTGTGGCTCGGCCAGCCACTCTATTTCTTCTTCTCATTTCATCCCTTGGGAAAGAATTGTTCATCATTGCTTAAGATATACGTCCTACACTGCACTCCCGGGATTTATTTGCACTGAATATTGATGTGAAGAATGCACAATGTCCTGTACGGCAGCCAGTTCCCTCTGGAATGGCAATCTCCATCCGCGCTTTGGTATGGCCGGGAATTTATAAGTAGACATTAACGGAGCTATTTACGCCCCGAAAGTGTATTTGAGACGGCTGATTAACAAATTCAAGTTAATTATAATGTCGTGGAATGGATGATCTGCTGTGATATCAACTCAGTCAAAGCGTAGTGTCCTATATGGTGTCGACACAGGCGAATCTCACGCCTCAGTGAAATTGTATCACATCACAATTTCCATTTGGCTACAGGCAATTTTACGGTCATTTTTGACCGGCTTGCCGAGCATTAAATTTGGAAAAAACAGGTATCAATCGAAAGCCGACTCTGCACTGATTACAAAAATATAAATTTTATTCCGCTCGTGACCCTGGAACTCCCACAATAAGCCTCGAATTTTTCATTGTTATGGAGATTGGCATTGGGACGTAACAATGTTGTCTGGCGAAAAGAGAGAATAGCTTAAGAGAAAAAGAGCCAGACAGCATTGTTCAGCCTTGTTGCATCACAATGCCAATCTCCAAGGGCCTTGGAGCCTTGTCTCCAGGTCATTTCCATTTCTAAGCTAACATCTGGTCCTCAGGATATACTACGGGAGAACTGTATTATAGTACGAAACGGGCCAAGCTGGGTGTACGCGTACAGACATTCGCCTTTCAAACGCGTATGAGAATAATCTCAGATATGAAGTGAGCCTGATTTTTGTGGTTTTGTGTTGCTATAATATAAATGCTGATGTAATTTGGAAGAGCTGAAACTTTTCGATTGTTGTGCAACTGGTGCTGGATAGATCTATTTCCTTAACTAATGGAAGCTTTCCGTCCTCATCGTCATTCGCTCTTCGTTCGTCTTTGACCTGGTGTTTCGCTGCCATTTTTGTACAGATGCCGTAAGAATACGACTGCTACTGACATACGCATTCGACTTTGGTATAATGACTTAGCCTGATGCGATCCCGATGACAGAAAATATTCTTCACGTAAAGAAAGACTAACAGATACTGAAACAGAACTGAAACAGAACTGAAACAGATACTGAAACACGAATTCAATGCAATTGTTATTTTTCTTAGTATTGCAAAAAGTTCTGAGTAAAAATCTTCTGTTACAAACACACCTTGGAACGTTAAGTGAATGTGCACATTGCGGATGATAAATAATACGAATCTGTGACACGAGATCAGGGATTCGGTGCCAGGGGTTGCCTGAGAGCTTTGGCGAAACTTTGAGAGTATTCTTTGTGAATGAAACAGGGCGAATATGGCGGGATTAAAGGCGAAATAAATTAGAATTCATCCGTTCACCAGTTGGAGAATCGATCAATAATTTTCGGGTTAGCGCAATGATGGCAGAGCCAAAGTATCTGAACAACCAATTCTAGGAATTTGAGCGCTTCGCCCAAGGCAGTGGTCCCTAAACAGGGACCAAAGCAATGTCGAAATACACCGTCAAGAAGCAACGGCGGCAGATTGTCCTTTAGTAATGAGGCCGCGGAGGAGGCGTCATTCGGTGCATCTCTAAATGGAGATGGTTGGCGTAAATTTATTACCTTTCTAGTCATTTGGCAGCTTTTCCCGCAACAAATATATATTGGGCTAAAGAGATGACCCTTTTGTACTGGCTTCCGAAATTTTTAGTGATGCACACAACCACCCAGAAAATCTATCGGGGTATGCGATCAAAATCTTCAAGAAGCCCTGGCCTAAGGTGACTGAGGCGGAAAAAAAGAATAATCTCATCGAATTGCCGATCTTAATGCATTGAGGGAAATATGGATAAAACGCATCCTTGAAAACGTTTATAGTGCGTCTATTCCACTTCTCTTGCGTAGGGCCTGCCAGAGAGTCCGTGAGTGCCGACATACAGTGTTTTTGCATGCGATTGATACTTCCGACGTGGGAGGTTCGAGGCCGTTGCTTTTGCATTGTGGTCAGCAATTTCGTTACAGGAGATGCCTTTCTGATTTGGTCATAATCAGGAACCAGTGGAACGGAGGCAGAGAACCGTTTTCGTCACAGAGACATATTGGCCCGATATTTGCAATCGTAATTCCCAAAGACGCATACACAATCAACTTTAGGTCGCGATTGAAGACTTATGACGCCATGTTGGCACAAAAGCCTAGTTCACTATACATGGCTATCGTCATGCGATGTGATAACATCTTCAATATAAGCTAGCAGGTTTACCGACACATGAAGACATGCCACACATAAAAAACATATTGTATCAGATACTTGAACTGAGCTGCAGGGGTCGGGAACCTTTTGCAAGCTACACATTTTAAATGTACTTACCTGCGAGCCATGTGATATTTTTCGAAACTTTAGGAAGTTAACAGGTACATAGTATCGCTCAACCCCCAATTATAGTCAATAGTGAACGTGTGAATCTACAGTTTATTTTTCAGTATTATTCCTGGCTTATCAAGAATCCAAGCAACGCGACCGAGGGAAGCTATGCTACAATTGTACCATGGTCTGGTCACGGTGATGCACGGTTCAATCAGTTCCGCCAAACCGGGTAATAACTTCAGCGCTAGAGAATATTGTTAACTGATATAATTTCGTTTGGTCTATTTTATTGTGTTCAAGTCTCAGATTATACGGCTGTTACATTACATTTCGCTTTGAGCCAACAGTTTTAGGGTAGTGCCATCAAGCTATCACGTAACAATCAGGAATTTGGATGGTTGTGATTGTAAGTGGGAATCGAGTCCCTAAAAGACCATGCATACTTGCTATATTTATCCCTTATACATTAGCCTCCGATGCCACGATAAAAGAATTATGGCCGGTATGAAAATTTACGAATGAAATGTAACAATATTGATTAATAAGATGCGAAATCATTGTCAAATTGAACATTTATCAGAGCCATAGCATGTCATCAAAACATCGGCATGTTGCCGGCGAGCCATGGTTGCCGACCCCTGTAGTATACAATCGACTAACATTATTATTCAACAGGGTCGCGATGTCAAATTCGTACGAAGTCATGAGGATATGCTCAAGAAATAGTTTGCATTCCGGATTTCCTGAACACGATAATAAATGGTCGACAATCTGCATGGAATGCATACAGGACCATGCGAGAAACGACTCGTCTGGCAATGACTCCAATAAAAACCAACAGTATAATCCGACTGCAAGGTTCTGACATCACATCAGTTGATTCTAATCTTTCACTGGAACAATTCTATAGCTCCGAAACAACTGTTTGCAAGACTTGTACAAACTCACAATCTAGTTAGCCGACGGTCAACTAACCACTGTTTTTTCGACAAGTTCTATTTCGGGTATTAGTTTAGTACTGCTGTAAAACGGCTAGAAAACAAGTGTCGCCGTTTTACAATAATAGTGATGCTCCGTTTTGTAATGTTCTTGCAGCGATTCCCAGCTGAGAGTGACCCAGCAGTAACGTATAGTGACGTAGGTTTTGAAAGTCGAGAACCCTACCATTTCAAACTCGAAGCCAAATCTTTTTGAAGGAGAAATGTTATCTGCAATATTGCTGAGTTCTTCAGAAATTCGTATTATCAGTTATTAGTGTCTTAGTTATTGGTTATCCGCTGCGGATTCATAAGGGCCGTTAGATATAATTCTACTTCAAATTGCCAGTTTTAAAAAAGTGAGTGCTTCAAGTTCTAGCTGTAGTTGCACAATTTGTAAAAAAATTAGTACTCCTTACAAGTCTGAGTATGACCTGCATGTAAGTATGTAGAGTCGTATCCGATGGTTCCAATCATTCACGGTTGCAATTCCACAGTCATAGTGGTTATAGTCAATCTCATTGTGCGGGAACAACTCCTTCACCTTGTTCGGTATTACGCGAAAGGTTCTCCACAGCTTAACTAAAACTGTTACGATTTTTTGCCGCTTCTTTCTTCACATCCTCTTATATCTGGACGGCGAGGTCAACGAGAGTCGTAAAAATGTTCAGATGTGCTTACTCTTCGATCTCTATCACTAGCACCGTGCTGGTGATAATCCTGTGACCAGTCGTAAATTGCATCGCTTTCACTCCCGCCGTCTCTTGTGGTAATATGGGTAGCTATGGATTGGTACTCGTGATTGTCCGCTCGGACAACAATCCTATCAGTTTCTTGTTGATATTCGTGGTTTGTTTTTGATGATACCTCTCGCTCCGAATGATCGTTCCATTTATTGATATGAAGATCGGTATTTAACGATTTGCGAAGCCCTGATAATGTCGGGTATGTTCGCGGACAATTTTCACGCTCATTACCAAATCTAGCAGTATCCATTTCTTCTCTATTCTTCGTGTTATCATTGGAATATGATTTATCCTCCGTTTCTTCCGAAAGTATCTCGTCTATTGTTAATTCGTCATCTTCGTACTGATCAATGGTTTTCATACTTTCACAGTCGCTATCCCGTCGCTCCTCATTTGCTACTGAATTTACTACGATTCGTGCGGATGATTCAGCTTCACAGTCAGACACGACCCGGCTGATTGGATATGCAGGACCGTCTTTACCGGGAAAATCAGCTCGGCCATGTCTAGACTTTGAATCGTCGTCACTTGTGATGTTAGGTTTGTTATTCCCACTTTCAGAGTCGCTGTGATGATTGCTCCTGCTTCTTTGACGCTCAAATGACGATCTTTCCCTATGTCTACGATAGTGTCGCGATGATTTGTCATTATTATATCGCAAAGGTGCAGCCCGGGGATTAACTGGTCTATAAGGAGGTGACTGGGACCTCGGTCGTTTCGAAAGGGGTCGTGCCCGTGTAGGGCTGGATCTACCAACAGTGTGTCGGCCCCGAGATGTGCGGCCTTGATTGTAAGTACGGCTATCCAACACATCGCGTCGATATGACTCCGAACTGTGTCTGTATTGAGAGTATTCATTGCTTCTATTCGGTCGTTTTGGATTTCCCTTCTCTTGAGGCCTGCTATAGTGCAATGAGCTAGGTGGGGCGCGTTCGTATGGTGTTAAGCCACATCCCCACAACCGGTTGTTCGCGAATTCCGTCGCTATTTTGATCTGGAACTCCTCAATAACGCGACGTCGATGGTCACCTTTCTTCAACAAGTCAGACGCCAGCTAGCGAGGAGGTAGCGGGTTGGTATTGCGTGGCGTGTATATCGCAAAACACTCACCTTTGACACCTCTTCGATGTACCGCATGATGAATTGATTCATTTCGCTGGCGTAGTAACGACTGATGATCCCAATTAAATTCTTTAGGAGATGTAGACTATACATTAGTGCGGCTAGATATTTCGCTGACTGGACTTGAGTCAATTTGTATATTGACCAGAGGTGGTCAAAGTTGTCACCGTCGCTACTCAAGTAGAAGTACAACTTACGCCGTAAATTTATATTCGAGTAGAAATAAAAGGAGCGATTTGCGAGTACAAAAGTAAGTATTCTAAGCTAAGTTTGCCTAAAATAGAAAAATGTCAAGTAGTCTAAAGTCATACCCACTTGAGGAGGTACTGCGAGAAGGCATAATCTACTTGAAAAACTTCGAAAAGTAGAAGTACTTCGTTACTGACCACCCCTGATATTGACTCCACTTCTACTTGAGTCATTGCGCATGTCCTGACTCGACCAGGTAATATGACTCAAGACTTGGACGACCAGGACAAGCATGCCATTATACCTTGAAATACGAATAGTAAAATTACCACATTATTGATATTTCGTCTATCTGTACTGATAACTATGGCTGGGCAAATTCGAATACTTGAGTGATTCGATTCTGAATCACGTATTACGCTTCGAGTCGAGTATCCGAGTATCACTCATTATGACGTCACAGCAGAATATACTATGTCAAAGTTTAAATATGCACCTTTTATGCCACCACAAAGAACATAATGGCAGTTTTCTGTCACATCAAAGAGGCTTTGGTATTTTTTCGACCATACCGGTCTCATTGCACTTCTTCGCAATGTTGTAGGATGATCATGAGTTCGCAAATGTTTCATTTCCAGTAACGTGCGTAGCTTTGTATTATGTCTCGTATGCTGCGACACGGCCAGTCAAGGTTTCCTCAGTGGAAAATAGTATCAAGACCAGACATGGGGTGATTACTTCATGAATGTAATCGATTGCGATTACGATTACTTCTGAATGACGCGATTATGATTACGATTACGATTACAGCAAAATCAGGAAGTAGTCGATTACGATTACGATTACATTGGAAAAGTAAT
>ATSW01127732.1:0-11364 GCA_000444245.1 Botryllus schlosseri | reverse complement strand
CCTTGGAGCCTTGACGGCTGCCGTAAGTGTAGGGAGGTGTTTGATTTAGGTGCATGCTAGTTGTAAATTTTCAATGGCTCTTTCAAATATTTACCCCTGACAGGTACCCTGAAACGAGAGTCGTCTACCGTCGAATATTAGTACCTATTCTAGAGACGTATTAGGTATGAGGAGAGGCGAAATCGGGCCTAGAATTGTTGCGATAAATCCGACACACAGGAACGCCGCCGGTGAAGAAAAAATCACACTACGTGATAATTACGATGATAGATCGTACAGCTTCAAATCGGAAAATAAGCGAAGGTTGAATAAAATATTTTTGTCACACTTTTGTCTAGGCTGGCATCCCTCCAGCTGGGATTTAGTCCCTAAATCAGAGCATCCGTCGCGGACTTATGGACGGCGCGGAGGACGGTGTCCTTATTGCCACACGTCCAAGATGGGCTCTGTTTCAGTAGTGATTAGATAGATTGTAGTTAGGGTGGGATAGGTCCATTTTTAGATGATTACTCTTTAGTAATCTTGGGCCCAAGATCCAGCGCTCGAACCGATGGCAACTAAACCTTATGTGGAGTTGCTTCATGTGCCGTAGATCTCTCCGAGGCATTGCATGGCCCATTGCACGAGTCATGGCACACATCGGTCCGGGTCTAGGCTAAGGCATGAAAAATTTTTGTAGGAACGGAGTTTTAGAATAGGTAGGGCGAAAGCTAGGAGTATAACGATCTTGGTTCAATAGGAACCAAAAAAAAAAAAAAACCACAAGGGTGTATAAATATAGGGCCGGCCAAAGCGTGGCCCGCAGGGGAGTTTTGAGTGACGGTGAGGTAGTTTGTAAAATTAGTAATAATTGCACAGATTGCGAACTTACAAGACCGGCCAGAGATTGACTATAGTCTGGCCGCCTCTGTTGAGATGTGGTGACTAAAATATCAGTCCCGACGCAGTATACGAGATCCACTAGTCGGTCTCCTTTTGGTAGACCTTTGTATCAAAAGTAGAAATTTTCTACACGCTTTGCACAACATGCCGTTCGATTGCTCACTTGTAATAAGGTTACCCCTTTGTAATTGAGCCGGACTGCATTTGCCATTATAAGATAAAGTTTCCTACGCCGTTTGCGTCAACTACGAAACCTAGGCCTGGTCTAAACTTTCGATAATAGGGTGTCCAGACGTTGAATGGTTCATCCCTTTCAAACTGGCCCGCGACATAGTAAATAGTTGTCGCAAAAATGCGGCATTGCCGCGGTATAATGATAACCTACATCCTCCGAATCGGTTGCGCTGTGTGAGTATATGAGCTGAGTTATGAAACAACAACTTTCCTCGGAACCACAAATATCGCCGACGCATAATCTCGTAATTGGGAATGAGGATCCCATCTTGCTTTCCTGGAATAGGGTCTGATTATAGTTTCCTCGGACCTTTTTACCAAAAGTTGAAATCCATTCTCAGAGCGAACTGCGTCAATTGTCACAATGATTCTGTGTTATAGAAGTGTAAATACATGTGTCTTCTGATTTGTATGATCGAGATTGCAACAATACAGGCTAACATACCGAAGTGAGCGTATAATATAGTACTAAGGAAAATTCCGACCCGCCAAATTTTACACCTGAATTTTGGCCCGCGGCTAGCAAAAGGTTGCCGACCCCTGCTGTAAGGGTCATTTGACTTGATTTGAGGCATTGCGACTCTGCGCTTTTAGACCAAAAATTATTGGGTCCACCATCAAAATTTGTGCTGGACGGGGGAGGAAAAAAAGGGGTTGACCTGCAATGAGGATGTAATTTTCGGATCTTTATTTGGAAAAATAATACGACTTGTAATATGGGCCAGGTTTTGTCCCGCTGGTTCACAATTGACTAACCTGAAAATAGTTGCACACCCCTGATTGAGCTAGGTCAGGGCTGGCCAACCCGTGGTCCACAGAATGTGAACTTACTAGGCCAGCCGAATGTTGGATTGGTCTGGCCACAACCCATGAATTGTGATGGCTAAAGTATTAGTTCTGACCATGTCAACTAATGCTTTCGATATCAAAATGTCTAGACGCCGAATAAACCAGACCTTGCAGGGCCGAGCCAGCGATATGCGGCGACAGTTTCGCTCATTTTCGCTGAGCGCAGATGATTCATGTGGATTCAGAAACGGAACTTCAGGGGTGGTCTGGGGGTGTTCAGTTTCTGCCTTGATCGTTTTTCTCGTTGTTCCATTTCGTTGATCGGTTCTCGGTTGCACTCCTGGGGAAGCTCAGGCGGCGATTGAATGGGGAGTCTCTGAACTTGGCGCTTTCCTTGAGTGTGGAGTGAATTGTATCTTGAAATACCTGTAAATTAAGAGTACCAAAGGAAATGTTGAGATGATTTAGGTTATAACTTACATGTGCCAGTACTTTGCAATTGCATGGGGTTGATTCGATGACGGCGACGTTGTTTTCTGGGCGGCGTGGTGGTCGTCGATGCCGATGCTTTGCGTGGCCTACATGGAACAAATACAGTTTATTTAAATTCGGGCTGATGCCTAACTGGGTAATGTGTGGTACCCCATCAATTAGTTGCTATCCTCTGCATTGATAGATAAATATGGTATGTGATCAGTTGACCCTTTATCTAGTGGGAGAATGTAGTGACCTCATGTCATAGTGCGAAATTCGACAAAAGGGGGAACCGAGCAGGTTCCTGGTTGAAATTTGGAATGTTTTGTATGAGATATGCGGGTTGAAGTAGTTTGAAAACTACTTTTCAAAAACTACTCAACAGCAGCCCGCGCCAATTACTTAGTCTTGATTTCAAAAGGTCTACTACAGGTCTGAAAAAAAAACAAAAAAAACCTATATCTAGTGCCTAAAACCTACTTTTCAAGTACTACTTTTCAATGGTATAGCCAAATAAACTAGAATAGTAAACCAGACCTCGGTTAAGATGTATAGTGACTCATAGGGTTTGACCCCAGCGCTGGCAGATAAAATGGATTGTCTTTTACCATTTGAACCGATGATTGTGCAGTAATTTTCCGGGTGCTTGAAGTCACTGAATTGTGCAATTCTTAGCGATAGAAGGTTGGGATCGTGATTATTCCAAACTGTTGTCACTAAAGTAGGTCCACCCAGTCTCACATCTACCTGAATGGGAGCACAGCCAGACAAGTAATACTCAAATGTAGGGGTCCCTAATCTGTTGGTATCAAAACAACCACGAACAACATCTTCTTAGACACATTGTTGGCGAGCAGTGCATCTTTATATCTGAGCGGCATTGGTATGTCATGTGCGGTTATGACGTTGAACGCTTTAGGATTGCTCCTTGGTACTTGAAAAGGCCTTGCCCCAGTCTTGAATTCCTCATTGAAACACCGGAGGGGTGGCTGGGAATCTGTGCTATGGCGTTGTTCCTGCAAAAATTGAGAGAAAGTTTGCTTTAAGATCTGGCAGTTTAAGATTACTTTTGAATTAGTATTTGTAAAAGCTAGTTTTGTGTGGAATGATAATGGGTTCCTGAACTAGACTGGCAGTATATATGGAGTGGATCCTGGAACCTGTGCGACCCTGTACCCTTGTCCTTGGCGTTCAGTTAAAACTGAGCGATAGAGCGATTAGAACACAGCTTAACGATATATTACCTATGGCGGTTGGCTGAACAAATAGTACTGTTGTTTTTCAAGTGGAAATAATATCACAAGTGACTAATAATTGAGGCCACGAGTCCTTAAATATCTTTAGTTTTTCCCGCCATTTCTGCGCCACCTATGTGGTATTTGCTTGCTCAGATTGATTAGCATGGGACCTCATAACAACTTTGTGCAACCCCAGAACAGCGACGGCCAACTAAGGCCTAATACATGACTTCGCCACTTCTTGTTAACTATTGGATTAAATGAACCTGCCAAGGTGACTTATGACTGTTGTTTCAAGTGGGGAAAGTGTTTTTTGTTAAGGCGTAGGGACTGAACTTTGTTTTTGTGAGAACTTATTAACTTAGAGTACTCAAGTACATTCAACACTATCCAAATGACTTCATGTCATGGCTAATATACATTCCAAGTAGTTACATACGTTCCAAGTTGTATCAGTAGATAGGACAATACGTGACGCGCGCTGATGGGGGTTTCGCGAGATTTGGATACACAATGATACGGTCAAAATAATACATACCATGAGTTGGAGGTTTGAGGCAGTGGTGTCGGACTCAAATTACGTCCCGGGCCGGATTCAGGCTTCCCAATCGCTCGCGGGCCGGTCAGCTGATAAAATAGCAAGTAACAGCATTTTGTTCACGTACAATGGAATTGGCAAATTGCGACGATATAGGTTGGCATATTTTACTCGATATAGGTTGTGAGGAGCACAAGATACTCAGTTGACAATAAATCGGATCTGTTGGGTCAAATCCATGCAAACTGCACATGACAGTTTCAATTTGGCGTTTTTCACTTCTGCAGAAATAAATACTCCTTGATCCAGGGTTGTAACCGGGTCCAGTCAGCGATCAAGTCCGGATTTGACTGCTCAGTTTCCTATTGGAGTCTTGCTAATAATAATTTAATTTACTCCTGGCAGTTTATAGCCGCATAAATTGAATCCTAGTAGTTTGATAACTTTGCTATTATTCAAAATTACAATGAAATGTCGATCTTGATTGACGGAAATTTGAGACATGCGCCTTGATCTATGATGGATGTCGAGTTCGCCCCATGGTCATAATAAATAATTTTTGAATAATTGTTGCATAGCGGGTTACGGATGTGAGTTTACCTTGCCGAATGAGCGGTGTTCCTGCCGCTCGGCCTGAGTGATAGCTGGTCCTTGTGGGGATGCTGTGGTGTTCAGTGCGGTTTCTGTAAAAGGAAGACTGATTATTGCCCAACGATCTCTACAGTCCAAAGGTGGTCATAATGGCAGCATTGTTACTTGGATAGGCTGAGAGCTGTTGAAGTACTACCTGCGAATTTCTGCTTGATTGTGGGTAGGATTACCTCGGAACTGCATCACCAATGTGTTGCGAGTTCGAGTCATACAAGAGTAACTACAGAAGGGGTGGTCTTCAGGCTACCGGTCGGCAGTTGCGAAACAGAAGTTGACCCGGTGTGGGTAACCATAGTGGTCCTGGACATCACAAAATTCTACCCGGGCATGTTGATAGTTAAAAAGTAGTTCGAATACTCGCCTGTTTGATCAGGCAGTAGAAGTAGATGGGACTGACTTGAGTACTCCGAATTAGTGGAAGTACCTATTACCACTGTCTCCAGCGTGAATGTTGACAGCAAACTCACTCACCTAACATCGGTCGTTTGTTCGCCGTTCTGCGCTCAACATTGACCGTTTGGATATGGCATTGGTTGCGGAGAACTTTACGACGAACCATGCTAATACCGTAGTCTTTGATCGAATTCAAATTCGCGCGGTTTCTGAATTCTTTCTTGTGTCAGTCGGTGCATCGTAGCAGGGGGTAGATTTGTGTTGGCTGCTGAGTAGCTGGAAGTGCCGATAGGACTCTTTTGCTATGATTTGATCTGTAAAATCAATATACAAATGACTTGAATTCATGCCGATATTGGGTGTAATTAGATAAAGTAATTTTTACCCGTATAGTAAAATGGAGCTCTATATCACCTGGCTAGAATCCTTGTATAGATTGTGTAATTAAATAATTGTGTTGCTAAAATGAGGGAACTCGGAACAGTGGATTTAATTCCTAGACATGAATCCACGAACTGGGACAATCTACGGAGCATTTATTACTCCTTGGACAGTTGGGATTTAGGAACCTATGAAACACGCGGGATGAATTTTAAAAGAGCTGTGTGGGATATAATTTCAGACAGAAATGGGACGATGGCCTCTTGACGAGAGTGTCATTGTACGATGAAATATCCCAGAGAACATTGAATATAATGTGCAATATATTGGACGATATTTTGGAACTAAGAAGTAGTGATCCATATGATGCAGGGAGGCGCATAATGATTTACGAACTAATTCGAGGCGTGGTTATTAAGGCGACGGATATAAGAGTTTCGAAGAATTGCTACAAAACACTCAATAGCTGCAACATGCATGAGGGGGTCGAGGAGTGGGGATGTCGACACGATCTGGGAGTAGTAGGTCATTCCATTGTAGATCACGGACGGACTGTCAAAATAAGAGAATTGACTTTACGCCCTGCCCCTGTAGAAGGAGCAAGTGTTGATATTGATGCGATGGTGCCTCAAAACATTCTATACATTGGCCCACACGATTGTATATGTGATGGTGAATGCGACTGTATACAAATAAGAACACCGTATGAATTGAGATGATATCTGCAATCGGTATCAAAGGTTGGCTCGCTTGAAACGGGAATGCTTGATGTTTAAAAATAAGATCAGAACTCCCTGGGGTTTTGAATTTGAAAGTTAAAATAACGTGGGTCATTTCTGGGTCTTGAAATCATAGAATGATCAGTGTTGTTACAGATTGGTTTCACTAAGCCATGGATGATGCCCTGAATGAATTAACATTGTGTACGGATTGAGTACTGTGCGATAAATAGCCAGATAATATGAATTTAAGTCACCTATTTTTATTTTTTCCTTGTGGTTTAGCTTGTCTTGACTTGATTTCGGAGACGTGAGTCGATGAGTGGCTGGATCGCGGCGCCTTGTGTACGTTCTAAATTGTATAACCTGTGAGGAACAATCCATTATTGAATGATCGGGCGCTTATTGTATCACAAATGAGTTGAATTACCTTGTCTAGGCAGTGATAAAGTGATATAGTCTGCTAGTAAGGTGCCTTGATTCTATAAGAGGCTAACAGTACTCATTGCACGCTTCGTGAACCTCTGATATGTATGTACCAGCGGTTATTAGTCTTTTGGGAAATAGTACTTATAGGTTGCACTATGTTGCATCCAAGTCTGTACTAAGCAGAGCAGTCCACCATCTTTTAATAACAACTACTCAACGCACTTAGTTTTAGGTCGCCGCCTATGATGTGTGTAATTGGCCAAATCCTTCTGGAAAGCCAGGCCGGAGAAGCTGAGCCACTGAATTATTGACCCAAGGGCACAGTGTGTTTTTTGAGAGGTGTTTGTAGGTCCCTAGTTTTGAGGCCTAATAGTATTGACAATCAATGTGAACTTGAGGGATTGAATTGGTCCCGATTTTGAGGCATCACTTCATCAGTGGGACTCCCCAATTCCCACTCTCCTACTTGAAATAGTTTACTCTGCCTTACCAAATTGTGGGAGAATATAAGCGTGAGTGTATATAATGAATTGGATGCCTTGCAAATGGAAAAGGCCAGATTGCACCAATTAGAGAAAGTCGTTTTTCCTGTATAGCACAGCGGAACCTTGTTTGTGGGCTGACTGCTATTTTTTTTTGTTATAAGATTGTGTAATTGTACAATTGTAAAACCAAAATGGATTACATAGAGATCACTAACCAAATGGTTGGAGAATATGCGCATGAGTTAACTAGAATATATAATGAATTGGATGCCCTGCAAATGGAAAAAGACAACTGTCGTGAACAGATTTTCAAAAATACGGCTACGATAATAAAGAGAGCGCTGAAAAACAGACAGCGTCTAAGTCGTCTGGCAATTGCTAAAGATAATAAAAAGGACTTGATGGATGACATCAGATATANTCTGTTGGAAATTGAGGGTATGAAGGGGCAGGAACGAGTGATGATATACGAACTCCTGCGTGGATANATATCGTACCATACTGGGTTCNTGGTGCCAAAAAGTTCGTACAGAACGCGATCAAAAATTATGGAGATTTGGAAAACTAACGAACAAATAAACTGGACTTATGACCCAGAATTTGTGTGGGAAAAAGAGGAAAGAAGAAAAACGANTTTCTTGGTGATTCCACCGGAGGAAGACAAAGAAAATCAGGGATGTTAATCATGATTATACGGAATGGAACACTTAAATGCGAAATACTGAACAATCATGTATGTGTATAGATTTGACTTGGCGTAATGGGGGCGACGATCAAACTGACCCTTCCGGTATCTTGTGCCTGAACCTGGTATNCGTCCAAATTCTTGACAATGCGCNGATGTGATCTGTCGAGATTAATCAATCATTCAATGACCTTGCGGGTAGCATTGTGTTGAACTAGTAGTAGGGTGATGTAGCNTACATGCAGTGTATCTTGACTAACCCCCTTGGGTGGTCTAGATCGAGTAGTGTTGCTTATACATTAAAATTAAATTGTGGTAGATAATTCTGGACTGGCAGTTACATGCGTGTTGGAGCCAGTGTGGCTTGACTNGNCNCGGGCCACTTTGCGAGGGTGACTTGTCTTGACTCGCGCTTCGAGAAGTGCGGATTGACTCGTGACTCAGGCAGAATTTAATAAGATAATTTCGAGTCATCAATAAGTAAATGGTGTTTATTTACATTGCGAAGTGTTCGCCATTATCAGGCCTCTTGTATGATTGAGTCAATGAGTATAATCATGCACTTATATTCTCACATAGGTGAATGGGTGTTGCACTGTACTATGTGAATTTGGCTTCGTATTCAATCATCTGTTTTGGCTGATAACACAGACGGCAGCAAATGTGTTGGATTTAACTTTGTATTATTTATTAAATTCAAGGAAAAAGGTTAATTAATCTGTCTGTCACACAAAATGTTATCACTTTGAAATTTGAATCATCATTCGTACTTCAAAAAATTCAATTCAACTGAACTGTGACTTGACTTGACTCATCCCCTTCGAAAAACATTGACTCGATTGAGCTCAGTCTAGATCAGCTATGACTCGAGATTATTCGTGACTTGAATACCAGCACTGAGTACTATGCGAGCACGATNGATATCAGCATTTTTTCGGCATAATCAACTCTTTAACTCTTGATTGTTATCTAATTCGGATAAATGGGGGCTCGTCTGTAGTTAGANCTGTATAATACAACGACTTAAAGTCATGTCTCTACCTTAAAGATTCAACCTTACTCACTGGNGGTTTAACTCTGGCTTGACTTAGCACATTCAAAATGTCCGGTGACTCAAGGCAGTGAATGAATCCCNGCACTGGTAGTGAGTAGTTCAGGAGGTGTATCTCACCGACTGCCGTAAGAGGGGCAGGGTTGCGCTAGAATTCAAGAAAATTGTGTTAAAAGTCTAGCAAAAATGGCAGTGAAAACAATTACATTAATAACCATTGGAGAATTATTAGGTTCTGTTGTAGTACCTAGTTCCTGCTGGTTTCCCCCAGGACCTCACAGAGGAGCAACTCTTGGCAGCTTCAACAAAATCAGTGGCCTAAAGGGAATGTGACCCTACCCTTCATATGCTGGCGCTTGGGTGAACTTGGCAGGTAGTTGAGCTTCTTGCTCTCAAACCATTGTGTCATAGATAACACCGACTCTAGCTGAAATATTGGATTTAAGTTGCAGGAAAAATTGGCGTAAAACCTGGATAACGTTATTGGGGTCATTTCGCATTGGCCCGAGAATGTGTCGCATCTTGTAGTCTGAAAAATGGTCTCACATTTCCCCTACCTAATATACCTATGCGCATGTAGTTGCAAACTTTGGAGACTTCCAGTCCTTTCATTACTCTCCTACTTGAAATGGTTTAACCTGCCTTATCGGACAATTGTACAAGCTCTGTTTGAAAATTTGGATACGTACACAGCAGGGGGTGATGGGACAGATTTGGTCTTATGGTCTTAGAGTGACTTCTGGGAAGAAAAAGGTAATATGTATGCCCCACAAAAGATCGAATATCCCTGTATTTCGAAGTGCTGAAGAATTTTCTGTGCAGGATCCAGGATGCGTTATTTTTTTCAATGAAAATTTCAATTGATGCTGGCTAGTGCGTAGCGTGTGAAAAATCGGCAGGGCTGTGGCTAAAGGTTGTCTCGCTCTACCAATCTCACCACCTAGAAGACAAATCCTGTGGTGTGAACGCCACAGGAGTTCCTGAGGCATAATATATCATTGGTTGATGCTTATGTTGGGCAAATATCCAGTTTATAGACCATGATGTGCATGGATTAGCAAACTTTAAGATTGAAAAACCGATACATTAAAATTTGTCTCAGCAAGCTGGGTATAAGCGCTCTTGAATGGCTCTTGAATGTATGAATTTTCCAGAATCATTTTCAGGACCGCCAACTATGCTGCCTCTTTGATTAACAACATTTGCCAGTAAGATAAGACCAAAGATACTGACAGGGCAGAGACTGTCGCAATAACCACAATATGTCTTATAGACATTTATTAGTCTTGATGCGTTTTGTTAGTCTTGTTTTTGGGACCAAGCAATAGTGACAATTATATTTGGTCTCAAAAAGCTGAATCCGTCTTAATTTTAGGACCTTAATTCGTCAGTGAAACCAAAATTACTGAAAATGAGACCAAATCATCCTCATTTCTTGAATTTGAGACATTTGTAAAATTTTTGTAAAATATCGGAGAGTTGTAGACACCTAATATGCACTATGTAGATTGCCTTGATGAGGCTAACATATTTGTATAAATTTTAAAAAATGAGTTAAAAAATGGCATTTCTGGTGAACCTGATCCCAGGGCCAGGCTTGAATTCCTGACAACTATTAGTAATACTTGATCAGTTTTTGAGCCCATTTTATTATGGCAATTTATATTGATATTGAATAAGGAGAGGTTAAATCATTAAAGTTATGTCCAAATGAAATCGAGGCTAAAATTGTCTGATTTTCCCTACATTTTCTGTGTTATAGAGGAGAGAGATCTGGTCATACACATGCTTAATTGTCCTATTCTAAAATTATTTTGTTTTATATGCCAGGTGACCTATTGTCATGGCTGTTAAGAACTTAAGAAGCCTGCCGGATCTGAATTCAAGGTAAAAAGCCAAAAAAGGAAGTACTTACATGGAAGAAGACCCTTGAATTTCAGATTAGATCCCAATATAGTGAGTATAGGCGGTGTAGTATCCAGGGAAATGACTAAACCATATTATGTAGTCACTCATATTATAAAATTCTGAAATATATGAGTTATTGAGAAATAATAATTAGAACATTTTCAAGAATAATCCAGGGTGGCACTGCTATGGTACTTTCACTGATATGTCCGGTAGATCTAATCGATTGAGAAGGGTGCTAAAACAGCTTTGATCTTTGGTATGGCTGTATATCCATGGCTATAGATTTCATTGGGACCTACGAACTGCAACCCAATGAAAGACTGGGATGACACCAAAATACGAGTGAATAGTGGTTAACAGCGGCCCACTTATTGTTAGCATTAAGACATTGAACTCAGGTTTATAGTGTCGACTAAGACTTAATTTGGAAATGATTAATGAATAAAAATACCGAAGTTTGAATACCAGGTTCGCCATTCCATTAATAGCGTTCGAAGAGCCGGC
>ATSW01127710.1:0-10500 GCA_000444245.1 Botryllus schlosseri | reverse complement strand
GTCTCAGTTTCCTTGGTCGGTGATAAAGTACCTGAAACATATTTTTAATCAGATTTGTGCATTTACAGAAAATCAACATTAACGGGTATTTCTGCTTCTTCCGTGTCCTCAGAGATCTTCTCAATTTTTTCTTCTGCTACCGGCGTCGGCGCAGCTGTGGAAATCGACTCCTCTTCTTCCATACTCGGAAGCTCGGGAACTGGATGAACATCAATCAGCCTATCCCGCATTGCGGCTTCCGCATTTTTCGATTGCGACTTGATTCTTCGGTTCAGGCTCTTGCTCTGCTTCGTCAATTTTTTCCTCGCCTCGTTTATCTCAGACAATTCTTTTCGCAGTTCTGATATCTGCTGCGCGTGTTTCTTCTTTATATCGGCGACGGCGTTATTCCTCGCTGATGTCAACTCTTTGATCGTTCTTTCGGTGAGTTTACGAGACTCCTGCAACTGATCTTCAAGCAAACTCTTGTTTTTAACCGATTGTTCGTACATTTTTGTTACTTCCTCCAGTTGCCGCTCAGATTCTTGACACATCTTTTTCAATATATTGGGATTAATAATCTTTTGTTCTAACGCAATGAAATTGGATAACATCTTTTCTTCAAATGCATTCGCTAAGTTTTTACAGGAGGAACACCAGTTATTACTAGCTGCAGCATTCTGACTGGATGCTGAAGATCCTGCCGCCAATGGGGGCTCGGAGTCTTGGCCCCCAATAATGCTTTCCCATTCTTCCATCGTAATCCGAAGTACAATAACAGAACAAGATGTAACTGCTAAAGATCAGCCTCTCTTCATAACCACAACAACAACCGACCACAAAGTTCCTATATGTGCAATGTATAGATTAGAATGAGTATCAGTACTCACCATTTTTCTTGGAAATTATGTACCTATGCATTGCCAAACATTTTTCGTAAAATATTATGCATTTTTACCCGAAGCCTATCTAGAACTCCCTTACGAAGATCTGTTTTTTTACGTTTTTATGAACACTGTATCATTTATTGACTTGAAAGTGATTTTGTAATAAATTTTACGCCATTTCAGCCTACAGTGGTCGTCTCTTAGCCATATTACGATGACATATATCACATGCAACTGACGTAGGACATTAGAGCTGTAGGAGGACTTGCATGTGATAGAATTGGCGTATACCGTTGAAAAGTTCGACTTCCCTGAGGAGTATTGAGTTTTTTTAATGAAGCAGTTGCATTTCGCCATTGCGCAGTATCTGAGTATGGATAACTAACCTACGGTAGGTTAGCTATCTCTAATCTGAGCATGTGACAATGAAGCATGCAACTCTAAAAGCAAAACTGAACGGCAGTGACCTTTCGAGGAAAGCGTAGGTAGACGAAGACGAAACTGCGTGACAGCTTTCTAGGTTTTTATTAACTGAAATTCGGCTACAATCAACTTCACGGAACTCGGACATGCACTCGACAACACAGATGTAAGCAACTGAGGTACGAAAGGAATGAACAGAGCGAAGTGAACTAATTACAGTAATCAGCACTTATACAATCACCACATTCACCCCCACCAAGAAAAATAGGGACTAGCTTTCACGAGGTACCTTGCTCGTACCGTTCAGGAGCGCGCCTTATGCGCGAGGATCGACGCAGTGGAGGTTCTTCGACATCTACGCTGCTACTGGGCTGCACTACTTCGTCGCGACGCGGAGAAAATGTTTTACAAGCAACGCCATCTTTTTCGCTGCTGGACGACGTGGTAAGTTCATCGGAAGACGGCTCCGTTGTGTCGCAGACAGAGGAAAACTATTTTTCCTTTCTTTCAAGCGCCTCAGACGACTTTGTAGAAACGGGGTGGGGTGCGAGATCTTTAACGGAAACCGTCGATTCTACGCCGTTTCTGTAACGTATTAAGGCGTATTTAGGATTGGCATCCAATAGTTCTACCTCATTAACGAGGGGGTCGCCTTTGTTCCGCACAAAATTTCGTAGCAGTACTGTGCCGCCATGAAGAAGCCAGTCGGGAATGGAGTCGCCCAGCATGGATCTCCTTTCAAACTTTAAGAACCTTGGGGAGAACAATAGGCCATTTGCAGGACTTCGATCACGTGACTAGATACGCATAGCAACCACAAATTGGTTAGCAAGCCACTTTCTCGCGCACCTGCTTCAGTGCTAAATATCGCATACTGTACTGTTGATTTCTGGTTGTAAACGTTTCAGAAATTTGTTGTGAAAGTAATTGAGACGCAACAATGCTTTCTGGACCTTTTTCTCTTGAGCTACACTCTCGTTTCACCAGACAGCATTGTTGCGTCTCAATGCCAATCTCAATAACAATGAAAAATTCGAGGCTGATTGTGGGGGTTCCAGGACCGCGAGCGGAATAAAATTTATATTTTCGTAATCAGAGCCGAGTCAGCTTACGATTGATATCCGTTTCACCAAATTTAATGCTCGGCAAGCCGGTAAAAATGACCGTGAAATTGCCTGCAGCCAAATGGAAATTGGGACGTGAATCAATTTCACTGAGTCGTGAGATTTGCTTGTGTCGACAGTCGACACCATAGGACACTGTGCTCTGGCTGTGTTTGTTTCCAACAATTCTATGTGGTGGTGCAGTAACACGCAATTATTACGTAACAGGGTGCGCTGTGAATCCGTGCTCATGATTGAAAGTCTCTAAAAAAATGAAGAGCGATTTCGCTCTGATGCTATGTCGTTTCTTGTTGAACTCAGTCTGCAGATTCGGGCAAGATTTTCATTTGCCGAGACAAACAGACAGACAGACAGTTTTATTGAACAAAATTGCAATAAAAATATAATTCATGCTGCAGCGCTACGATCATTGATGGAGTGCTAATTAAGCATTGTTCAATTCGAGTCACGCGTGGAACGGAGGTAGTATTAGGTATTTGAATAGGGCGAAATCTAAAGAGTGTAACGACCCTGGTTCAAAAGGAACCCTAAAAACCCACAAAGGGTATAAACATAGAGCCGGCCAATTCGTGGCTCGCAAGGAGATTTTGAGTGATCGTGAGGTGGTTTGCGAAATCAGTAATAACTGCACAGGTTGTGAACTTGCTGGGCCAACTGAAATTGACTAGTCTGGCCGCCTCTGTTGGGGTGTGGTGACTGGAATACCGATCCCGACGTAGTATACTAGATACACTGGTCGGTCACATTTTGGTGGATCTTTGTACAATACTATAAATAAGCAGAATGATTTGTGATGGATTTATCAAAAAATAAATAAATTTTCTACACGCTTTGCGCAACATGCCCCTTTGTAAAAATGAAAATAACGCCAAGGCATCGAATTGAGCCAAACTGCATTTACGATTACGAGACAGAGTGTCCTCCACCGTTTGCGCTCCCAGAAGGATCGTCGGCTGTGAAACCTGGGCCTGGTCAAAGCTTTCGATAATAAAGGTGTCCAGGCGCCGAATGGTCAATCCCTTTCGGACTGGCCCGCGACATAACAAATAATTATCGCAAAAATGCGGCATTGCCACGGTATAATAGTAATTTATATCGACAAAAATCAGTTACGCTATGCCTACACGAGTGTATGAGCCGAGGTATGAAATGGCAACTTTCCTCGAAAACACAAATATCGCCGACGCATAATCTTGTAATCGAGAATGAGAATTTCATCTTGCTTTCCTGGTACATTTAACGCCACATCTGAACAAATTTAATTTGCAACTCCAAGGGGAAGAACAACTAAACGCGTGGGAGGTCGAGGCACATTTAAAACAAATCTGTAACTCTGGAAATGTCGACAATACAAAGAAAATTATGCTCACTTTCCTATGCTGGAGGAGGTACTGTGGTGCGACATTTAACTACTGAATATTCACCCGCGTTTCCGACATTCCTTCTCCACAAAATGAGTTCTGACTATTCAGTGCTCTGTTTAATGCGGACGCCGATACCATTGCATGAAAATTTCAAATAGGCCTTTCTGAAATGCGATGCAGTTGAATTGAATGACAAAGTTTATACAAAGAGCATATCGCTGCATGATTTTGACAAAGAGTACGTTCTCGAAATTAGTCTTTATCCCAGCTTAACCAACAATGCAAAAGAAATTGTATCAAATTTTGGAAGCACTTACGCATATGAACAATAGTTGCGAACAATGGAATTCACGAGGAGCAAGCTAAGATCACGTATTTCTGACGTCCATCTTGAATAGGGTCTGATTCTAGTTTCATCTGACTTGTTACCGGAAGTTGAAAACCTTTCACAGAGCAAACTGCGTCAATTGTCACAATGATTCTGTGTTATAGAAGTGTAAATACATGTGTCTTCTGATTTGTATGATCGAGATTGCAACAATACAGGCTAACATACCGAAGTGAGCGTATAATATAGTACTAGGGAAAATTCCGACCCGCAAAGTTTTACACCTGAATTTTGGCCCGCGGCTAGCAAAAGGTTGCCGACCCTTGCTGTAAGGGTCATTTGACTTGATTCGAGGCATTGCGACTCTGCACTTTTAGACCAAAATTTGTTGAGCCCACCATCAAAATTTATGCTGGATGGGGGAGACAAAAAAGGGGTTGACCTGCAATGGCCTGCATTGAGGATGTAATTTTCGGATCTTTATTTGGAAAAATAATACGACTTGTAATATGGGCCAAGTTTTCGTCCCGCTAGTTCACAATTGACTAACCTGAAAATATTTGCACACCCCTGATTGAGCTAGGTCAGAGCCAGCCAACCCGTGGCCGCGGGAAGGTTTTGAATGGCCCGCGACGTAATTTCTTAAATTAGGAATTGTGGTCAAAAACGGATCCCACAGAATGTGATGGTTATAGCTATTCTGGAACACAGTGCAACTGTATAAAAAGTGCTAGTCGTTTTGAATTCAAATAAAGGGAACGCTGAAAAACAGAGAGGGTCCGAATTATATGACAATTGCTAAAGAAAAGAAAAACTGACTTATGGATGATATCAGCAGAGGTGGTCAAAGTAGTCAAGAAAGCTACTCAAGTAGAAGTAGAAGTAGCGACGGAAAAATCTACTCACGTGCAAGTAGAAGTACTTCTTCAATTAGCCACCTAAAACTACTTGAAGTAGAAGTAGAATTAACTGACTTTATATCTACTCAAGTAAGTAAGTAGTTTTGAAAGCAGCCTTAATTCGTTCGTATGGACTGTCAAAAGCTGCGAATTGAGCTATGCGGCACGTGCAGGGAGCTTGATTCGTATTGATGCATCCCAGGAGGTATCAATTTTCAACATAATAAGTATTGTTTCGCATCATGGGATGCAAATTATAGTACTGACATGAAAATGCGATACTTATCTTTTGTTTACTGGAACACCCCGTTTTTAGAGAATGTCA
The DNA here is from genome assembly GCA_000444245.1 of Botryllus schlosseri. NCBI lineage: Eukaryota > Metazoa > Chordata > Ascidiacea > Stolidobranchia > Styelidae > Botryllus > Botryllus schlosseri. Next base: position 5,171 of record ATSW01127710.1, on the reverse strand, counting down.
TGGGATGGCCCCCTACCCCATATTATAAGGCCACAAGTTTAGGCGAAGAGCAATACGTAGAAAATGTATCGGATACGGTTACATCACTTTACGTTATTATTATACGTTAATTAAAATGAAATACCAATACCACTTCTAAAAAGCGGAGAATATATTTCCTGTATTTTGTCTACAAAGCTTAAAAGGTCATCTGCTAAAACAGGTGTAACGTTCAAAAAAGCTGGATTTTTCAGATTATCAAGACAAGTAACGGGCTGCTAGATTACAATATGATAGGTAATTGCTAGATTGCGAAACGGTAGTTTCAAATGTTGTGGTGGGCCATATTTACTGTGATGAAATATTTGATATGGGCGACAATGCGGTGTGAGAGGAACCAAGCAATCCGGTACCTAAATTACATTCACTGATACTTTCAAGAAAACATATTTGTCACTCCATCACTACTATGCGCGAAGCGCAATAAAATTTCTGGGCTTTACTTGACTTTTATGAAAATTAAATGTTGGTACTCCATGAAAACAGCCACGGAATTCCTCATGTTATCGTTCGTATTGGGGGATTAGACTACTTCTACTTGACAAACTGAAAATAGCGAAAAGTAAGTAAGTAGATCACAAAATATTACGAAGTAGAAGTAGAAGTAGAGGAAATCAGATCTATTTGAATAAGTATCAGAAGTAGAGGAAAACTACTTGAGTAATCCCAAAAAGTAGAAGTACTTCGTTACTGACCACCTCTCGCTTTCAGACATATTCTGTTGTAATTCGAATGGGTGATGACATATTGAGTCCTTCGCGAATATTGCCGTTTGTTCTCAAACATGCGCGGTATATAGTCCTAGTCACCATGGATGAAACAAAGAAGGCTACACTATATTAATACGTTTTATCGATAGTATTCAAAACGGATCATGCTTAACGGTATTGATCCATATCTGCAGAAACCCGCTCGAATAATCAATATGAAAAGTATTTACGCGAAAATTTGAGTAGGACAATTAGTATAGTTTAATTAAAGTCCAAAGATACTAATGTCTATAGAGATATAAAAGCAGGAAATGACGAGTGCTTATGCCGCGTTTAGTCAATCAGTTTTAATAATATTTTCATCATTTCAAAACACCACGAAACTGCGATCCATGGCAGTCGTACTAACTATCCTGTCGCGTTTAGTAATTGGCTGCGACAGATTTGGCGAGATGAAAGTGTCTAGTTGAAAGTGAGCCTGACTTCAGTCAAGATTTGAATATGCCGAAAAACACCCTATGATTTCGTGTAAGCTTACATGGGCTGAACTAGGACCAAGAATTAGTGAGGATGAAAAATAATCACTAGCATCGATAAAGTTTCCGTAGGGTATGTTGCGGCGTTGTAAATGTGTAGTATCGCAGTGCGTCAATAAATATGTGCCGCTCGCTGTGCATATTCATGCCGACAATAAGGCGGCTGCCTTTGTACCTAGATATTCCATGGTTTTGTCAGCATTTTAGAGCATTCTTGTTTAGTGTTTTTGAGGACAATTTACCTCGCTGACGTAAGATGAAACGCACTAACTAAAAAATAGCTTCAGAAATATACCCACTTGTCGCATTAAGTAATAACAAGGACAAAGTCAAATTGGATTTATTATTGGTACTGCAAGCAGGCGACTCGAACCAGGCTTGGACAACTAAATAATTCTAGTCGTCTAATCTCACGGAATTAGAGCGAAATGCCAGTAATCTAATTTTAACATAATTTGAAAAAGCTGCGTAGCTCTAATTCTAATTTTAACATAATTCGAAAAAGCTGCGTAGCTCTAATTCTAATTTTAACATAATTTGGAAAAGCTGTGTAGCTCTAATTCTAATTTTAACATAATTTGGAAAAGCTGCGTAGCTCTAATTCTAATTTTAACATAATTTGGAAAAGCTGTGTAGCTCTAAATCTCATCTAATTCGGAAAAGCTGTTGTCTAGTCTGTAGCTGTAGTCTAGTTTTCTGGGTCTGACTCGAAATAAAAATATATTTACCTATATCTGAACGTCACAAGCGCTACTATTCCGGCAAGGTCAATACACTCAATACCATTCTTATCAGGACGTCAATGTCCCTTTGGAGACGCTGTAAATGGTCACGGAGCAGCGAGTCAGTTCGTTGGCTACTGTGTCCATTTTGTGTTGTCATGTATATCGGGCCTCGTGTCGATTTTACGTCGTAGCGCAGAAGCGCCAGTATAGTTGCCGACTATCTAATCGCACACAACAGTGGTTCCCAACCGGTGTGCCGCGGCACACCAGTGTGCCAATTGGACTGCTCAGGTGTGCCGCGAGCAAATGCGCTAAACTGGGTCGAAGTATAACAAAAATCCAAATTTTGAGTGTGTCATTGTTGGAGTTCCTATAGAATTTACTATATCAAGACACGCGATGTACAATCCGATGCAGTGAACAGATACAAGGATGTCGCGAAGGCCATAGTCACGTTATCTCAATTAGGCATCCCCATCAGGTCATGGATTAGGTCTTTTTCTGGCTTTTTATTGTAAAGACGCTCTGAGCACAGCAACGTATAGGGTCGGAGAATCTCATAAATCTGCGACGCGTCGTAACTTGCTACTGCATTGCCATGAATGAAACTGGGGCCTCCGCCGTCAATGGGTGTGATACGTTAGTTTGCCCACATATAGTAGCATTTAGGACGGTGATAGATAGATAACTAGACTCGGGCAATTGGACCGTGATGTTGAGGTGTGGCCGAAGGTGACCTTTTACTTGTCACCCCATCNGAACCGGAGGCAGAACAGGGACGTGACGTAGTTGATGACCTTTTTCTGTTTCTATTTGTAGTCGTATTCTTGCCATGTCTTCGTTATCGATGATAATTTTATANCATGCCGATATANCATATTTTGATTCCTGAGATGCCAACTTATAGCACGGTCCACTTTTTGTANGATACTGCTTTTGCAGATCCGAGGACGAGTAGGAGCCAANATAAACCTCCAACACCTAGGAAGGCATNCCCACCATCGANAAATNTATACTCATNTGGAAGTGAGGTTCNCGTTTACAAATTAGAATTGCCGACATAGCCATTCACATTGCGATTGTTAGGTAGCGTGCCAGCATTGCAGGTAAAATGTAGGCTCAGGGCGCNACGTAATGTTGCAGGNGACAAATTTGAGAATTGAGAAGTANTGTTGATCAAATTATATCAGTTAACAAATTTCACCGGTCCTGAGGGTTATCATCCCAGTTTGTTGGAACTGCAATTGAACAGCAGCTGGCTGCCAGTAAGACTCTTGACTGAGGTATATTGCTATCCTCACATATGCTATTACACGATCGGCATGGAAACGCGTTTGGCTTTCAAGATATACACCTCTATACGCGTCTGTATTTGTTAGTGACGATCGCGATTGGACTCTTCCATGCGACGGTTAATTACATCGACAACGAGGTAGTGGGCAGACTTTGTTGTCAAGCCAATCTTATGAAATTAACCTCAGCCTGAAGTTTGAACGAGATCTCAGCAGGCAAGTTATGTGGCAACAGAGGTAATGGTTGATAATTCAAAACCTCACACGGATTGAGAGAAAGTCCTTATTCCTGTCTGCAATAAAATTGTAAAAAAAGAAGAATTGAAAACGAACCCCATGTCAAATTATACCATTCGTAGACGTATTTGTGAAATATCCGCAGAGATAAAAGAAAACTTAATTTCTTCTTTGAAGCAGCGAACAGCCTACTTGAGTACACCGAAAAGGCAGAAGTACTTCATCAGTGACCAGTGACCACCTATATAAGACTGTGGTTGCTGCTATACTCATTCTGGTAGTTTGCATTTGCCGTGAGCCAAAAGAGTTCAGAACCACTGTGCTAGTGTGCCGCGATCTCTTTTTCATTTTCAAAGTGTGCCGCGAGGTCAAAAAGGTTGGGAATCACTGGCACACAACAATGTCAGCGGATTTTAAATTGCTAAATCGGTACCTTGGTGGTAGACCCTGGAGAATACCGACATACTTTCCAAAACGATTAGGGCTACTAAAACTAATAGACATCGATACCTTGGTGCTAGACCTTGGAGAAAATCGACTGATATTCTAAAATGTTTAGGGCACTAATTAGGATTAATAAAGATGAATATTGTAACCGGAATTACTAGGCTTATAACATTAGGAATACTTCAGGCCAGTACTGCTAATATAAAGACCTTAGAAAAGTAACACATGGTTGAACTTATCCACACATCCGTTTTTCGAAACTGATGTGTCGATGATGGAAAATGACACTAGCCTAAAACCCGCTTTGTCCGCGTATTCACTTTACGAAGTGAATGCGCCTGACGAGCGCCATTTTGTCGTATTGCAATCATTACGTGTATGAACTATGAAGTTTACTGTATTGGCAAAAATCAATCTGCTAAGGGGTATTTCATGTGAGGGTTTACTATGATGAATTATTGTATGGTGACGCCAATATTTCCTATTGTGTTCAAGTACTGCATTCACCGTATCTTTGATATCTACCACCCTGTTGCTTTAAAATGACACTAACATTTTATGTCTTAGATATGGGTATGGGTTAATGACCATTTATTATGTGAATTTGGTTGTTACTAGGCCTACACTTATTTAATAGCGAGTACCCTACTACATCTGTAGGCATCAATAAGGCATCATAACTGACCCCGCCCCTATACTAGCGTCAGGACCCTTCACCCCAACGGGACAAAAGTTTGAAAATTTGATGTGTAATGGACCATAGGACAATAGAAACATGGGTATTTAAAGACCTCTTGGGGTAAGGCATTGGAGCATATGTGAGTTCGAAATTCGCGATAAGCCTAGTCTATTGCCTATGAAGCACGATATATACGAATGAATAAAAAAGCTTAAGCACACCAATACTGGAAATTACGGAATATAGCATGATTACAATTGGGATATTGGTTCACATATGACTATTATAAGTGAGATGGTATCATTTCGGGCTTGTCTGGGACTGTGTCGTATGCATGTTAAGTGTTAGCTATACCATCAGTTTGCTTTACCAAAAATGGCGCCACCATTTTTTCATGTATGCGAGCTTTTACAGTGAGCCGAAGTATGACTGATATATGTATGCATATCTATGCCATGTATGATGTCCACATGAATTGTACACTCAGTTGTAGTATCCAATTATTG
>ATSW01127679.1:0-20173 GCA_000444245.1 Botryllus schlosseri | reverse complement strand
TGTGGTATGAATAAGGACGACCACGATCGAAATCTCGACGCGTTTCTCAATGCTGCTCAGCGATTCAGCCTCACTTTCAATCATTCGAAGTCGATCATCCGTTCAACGGAAATAGACTTGCTCGGTTATCGCGTGTCGCACGGCGTGATGAAACCGGACCCAGAAAGACTAAAGCCGTTAATCGATTTATTGCCGCCACGCAACAATCCAGAACTAAAACGAGTGTGTGGCATGTTTGCCTACTATGCCAAATGGTTGCCCAACTTTTCCGACAAAATCCGTCCTTTGTATTCAGTCGAAAAATTTCCGCTTTCCGAAAATGCATCTATCACTTTCACGATTTAAAACGCGAGTTAGTTGACGCGTCTCTTGGTAGGATCGACGAGTAAAGTCTGTTCACAATAGAGTGCGATGCTTCTAATGCAGCCATCGCAGCTATCCTTAGTCAAAATGGTCGACCGGTCGCGTTCATGTCTAAAGCACTATCGCCAAGTGAAATACGCTACTCCTCTGTTAAGAAAGAAGCGTCCTCAATCATCGCTGCAGTTCGTAAATGGGCTCATTTTTTACATGGCAGACATTTCACTCTTGTTACTGACCAGAGATCTGTCGCGTTCATGTTTGACGGCAAATCTAAGGGTAAAATCAAAAATACCAAAATCCAGCTGTGGCGTGTCGAACTCGGTCAATTTTCGTATGATATCGTACACAAACCGGGGGCACTGAATGTTGCGGCTGATATGTTTTCGCGAACCACATCTTCGTATTGCGCATCGAAAAAGTATGGTGGGGAATAGCGTGCCATCATGGCTATTGACACCGGGGCCAGTTTTCTTACGCAAATTCGTCAGAAACAAGGGCGACGAACTATGTTCCGAGGTCGAACTTCTTGAAGCCAACCCGACTTACGCACGTGTTCGTTTTCCTAACGGCCGCGAGTCCAACGTCTCACTCAACGATTTGGATCGTTTTCCTCCTGGAGAAGAAACACCGTCGACTAATCTTGAAACGGAACAAGCTGAACCTTGTCGTGTTGATATCGATAGCCACGAGCTAAGTCGCGAAGTTGAATTGAAGTCATCTGATGAAGAGCCTCAAGAATCTAACCATTCAGATGATGTACCAGACCATTCGAGTAGAAATCTAGACGTGGAGCTTAGGCGTTCAACTAGAGTTAGGCGTCAGCCGGATCGGTATGGTTATCTTGTTAGTCATTGATGTTTTTGTGTCATTTTTCTATGTGAATTTACAAAATGCAAGGGGGGTAGAATGTGGTGATCCGCAATTAGGCAATAATTACTTTCATCTGATTAGTTACGTTGTACAGTACAGTGTCGCCTTAGCGTTACCATGTCATTCTATTCTCTTCTGTTCTGCTGTCGGTTGTGTTCTATGTTGCTTAAAGCCACATTGGTTACCTTTGCTTTAATAAAGCTTCAGTCAGTTATTCAACGCATTAGTCAGTTCACGACAACTTACCATTCATCAGGACGGAAACAGTTCTTCGTCAGGTCCCCCTAAAACGTTGGTCTTGGGACCCGGACCGTTTTCTCACCGCCAGAAAAACACGTTCTCATGTTTTAGGGAAAGGTGTTAGTAGTCGCGCATGTAGCGAAAAAATTTCATGTTCAGGATTGAATTTTGACTATATTATTGGTAATTGCATATATTGCTATTCATTTTTCACCCTCTCTCACCTGATCAGATTTACTGGTGAAGCTGAGGGAGGTGTGATTTCAGATAGCAAGAGCACAAAACTATTCCGCGTCAATATACTATTGGCAATATATATATATTGATGGTTCCGGCCAACATGCGGCGGTAATTTTTGCCGATGTTGTTGGCTATTTGGTAAAGGTAGCACACTTCGCGAAGTCGCATGTTGGCCAAACTTTAAAAGTCTTGGTGTGTCGTGGAGTGGCAATGGCCGACGCTGAAATGCCTATTTTATAAATGATGCGTTTTAAGAAATTTCCCACAAAATACTCTGTAATTCAAGATGATTTGCGAAATAATTTGCGTCTCTTCAAGCTCGCTCCCAATTGGGAGGATTGGGGTGCGGTAGTTACGGCCCTGCTATTTATGACCTGTATTTGTGTACATAGCCTAATTATGTGAATTGTAAGATGTTTATGCGAGATAAATCTCCGGAATAATGAAGTATAACCTGTTTACGATTTACCAAGCACATTTCCAGGGCAATATTCATTGGGTCTGATTTTATTTTATATAGATGTCGTTGCAGCAGATGCTTCAACTCTCGTGATTGCGATCGGCATGCTATTTTTCATCTCGACTATTTTGATATGAAGAGAAAACTTTCCTGTATACATACAACACCATGGAATTGTTACCATTTTCATCTAATATTTTTCTTTCTCTTTGCAATCCACATGAAGAACTTGGATTCCTGCAGCCGAAGCGCGATTTGCACATACGCATTTGCTAATAGCTTTGAGTGCAAAATGACTAAATGCATATTTGCCTATTGTTTATTTTACGTTTAAGTTTGTACTAATCTTTTCACACTCAGTTCTAGATATCCCTGATTTCAGTAATTTCGATTTTTTTTTATATGTGAAAGTATAATTATAGGAGTAAATATATAAATCCCTAGCACTTGTTACTGCAGTCTTAGGACTCACTACTGTAATCTTATGCTTGACCTGAAATTTAAGACGATCTGAAACATTCAAAATTTCATTTCAAAAGACTCGATTTCAACCAACCTTACCATATATACGTATTACGAACAATGTACCATTGTTGTTGTTGTTGTAGGTGGCTTCCACGGTGTTTTCGACTACAATGGTCATTCACACCAGGCCGATATACTTATTATGATTACAATACACCATCTTTAAGTGCTGATGACCGAAATATACGAACTATAAATTAATAGTGTTTGTGATACTGGTTCTTCGCTGAGGAAATGGGCCATTAAAAGCAGCTGTATACATTAAAGATATATGCTGGCGATTAGACATCCTCGACAAACTGTTCTCCTATGTTTATTTGATAATACATTGATTAATCGGCACCAGAATGAATATATTTCACCTTCTGGTATACCAGGGGTGTAGTCGGCTCTGCTTTGCTGTTCCAAATATGGTGTTACACGTAGACAGATTCCACTACACCGCCGGGATATGTCTCCAATCTCCATAAGGATTGACGTATTTGACTCATTCTCATTTCTCACCCATTGTAAAAGGTGTGTAAGCACAATTTGGTACCTGAAACTCTCACTTACCTGGTTTACACCCAGCGCTATGGTGGGAATATTATAAAAGTACACTTATTTTCCACTCAAGGATATACATTGTGTGTATACTGTATAGTGGGAATATCAGATCCATGTTATATAGTAAATAGGGATGCCATATTTTAGGATCTGAGAATGAGGACACTTCGTACTAATGATATTGACAGATAACGGGAGATTTTTATGGAAAATGGTCATCGATCGTGGGTTGACTAAAAAGAAGGTCATTTATCGGGCGTGTGTCTGAAAACCGCTTTCCACGGCTAATTTCCGTTGGCGTGTCATGGCTCTATGTCATCGCCATTGCGAGAACAGAGGACATTTGGTCGTCCTCGGAGGACATTCGGTTTTCTTGAACAAAGAAGACAAATCTTCTTAAGAAAAGACATATGTCACCATGTATATGGTATCCCTCGTTAATATGTCGATTATGTTATATGTCATATCGTTCACATTTTTATGAGTCGCTTGAAATGTCACACCAAGTTAAAAGTATATGCACAATCAAAAGCCTCGATCCAATTTTCAAAAAAATCAAATGACGGAAAGGCAGTTAGTAACATCCCGTTACTTCACGGTTAGAAATCCTTCGATCATTCTGGGCGGCAGGAAAACTGGTTCTCTCTCTGGCTCTCTCAGCTCTCCGTGTGCTAACTATTCCATCATATCATTATCTTAAATATCATGGAATGTTACTGGACAAAACTCAAGTCCGACGGATTTGCTTAGCGATATCTAGTGCGTCTTAATCTGGTCTTAAATAATATATATTTCAGTAAACTAATATAGCAATCGAAGTGACAGGCCATAGGATATTAGATTCAAAAGTGTGGATCAATGACTTTCATTCGATTTTCATACTATCTACATACTTTCATACTATTCTGGAATACGCTTCTCGTCTGGATATTGGTGGGCAGGTGCGTAAGGTGGCGGCGGTGACAATTCAGCGTTCGGTTGCGGTATATACGCTCCGTGCCAATGCGCAGGACCGTCTGCGTGATGGTCTGATGATGATGCGTCAAAGTGTTGATGCTGTGTATCTTGTGGAAAGGCAATAGAGTGTTATACATGTACGCATAAAATCTTAAACAACATTAATTCTCACCTGTCCCAGTCATCGGCCCACTGTAGCCTGGAAAATGTGTATTTGGTTCTTTCGTGTGTTGGATTTCTTCAGGTTGAGTCGACGTGTAATACACGATAACATTCGGATTTTGACCGACTGACTGTGCTGCAGACTAGAGAGATAGTAATCACAATTATTGTATCGCACTTAATAGGCTTAGCACTGCCTGGAAAGGACCGCAGAAAACCCTATACTTCGGGATTGCTGTATGGCAAGAAGAAAGCAGACAAACGGCTAAATATATTGTCGTCCTTGTATAGCTGTTACAATGTAGCATGTAGTGTATAATAGGACTATTTCCCCCGCATTGGCACGTTGTATTTTTTGAATATAATGATATTGCGCTATCCACGAGTCCCATCAGAAATTTGGCAAAATATCAGCTATTGATTTCAAAGTTTGTTCCGCGTTTTACTCAGTTTTACAAGTGACTGAAGAGGCTCGTCAATTGTACATTACATATAACACTATGGTAACAACTATAGGGTTGCAAACAAACAAACAAACAAACAAACATATTTAAAACAAGGCCCTTCTATAAAACACGCCACGACGTCACGAATATTTACTTGTGGCGGCATAGTGGATTGAAATTGATAATTGAAAATATAGGGTAAATATAGCTCCTTTGACGAAATATCTACGTACTATAGGTGTTGAGCCGAGTATATTTTGAAGGTTCCAACCATCCCATATCGTATACGTTGGGATTGGGACGCAACGATGCTGTCTGGCGAAACGAGAGAGTAGCTCAAGAGCAAAAGAGCCAGACAGCATTGTTGCGTCCCAATGCCAATCTCCACAACACTTAAAAATTCGAGGCTGATTGTGAGGGTTGCAGGGCCACGAGCGGAATAAAATTTATATTTTCGTAATCAGCGCATAGTCAGCTTTCGATTGATACCCGTTTTACCAAATTTAATGCTCGGCAGGCCGGTCAAAAATGACCGTCAAATTGCCTGTAGCCAAATTGAAATTGTGACGTGAATCAATTTCACTGAGGCGTGAGATTTGCTTGTGTCGACACCATATAGGAGACTTTGGTGTAACTATAGAATGTAAACGTCGAATGGCAACAGCCGATTTTGCAGCTTCGTTCCGCTTCGCTGAAGCTTTACTCAGACTTAGTTTGCAGCAGCTACTGTAGGATTTATGGCTATACTAAAGTCGTCTTCCAGAGCGCAGAATTAACTGAATCTGGTATTGATCGAAAGCTACTGTCACACTGACTCCTAAAATGTAAATGAAAATATGATCTGGCACTGAACCGCTTAGAATTCGCCCTCCAAGTCTGCGTTATCGGCATTGTCCGAACAATCGATGAGCCGCAATGGGTCATTGTTTTGCGGTGATCCGATTGTTCTGAACAATGCAGATTTTAGATGTTGAGGGTGAATTATCATCTAAGTACGGAGCCTGACCGTATTTTGATTGATATTTTCGGAATCAGTGCGACAGTAGCTTTCGATCAAGACTAGATTCAGTAAATTCTGAGATCTGGAGACAACTTTTGGATTGCCAGAAATTCTACAGTATCTGCCGCAAAATAAGTCTTGAGTAAAGCTTCAGCGAAGTGGAACGAAGCTGCAAAATCGGTCGTTGCCATTCCATGTTTACATTCTATAGTGTAACTATCCTGGTGTGAGCTTTGATGGCAAGGCGAGTAATGTTCCATTTGAGAGCGTGATATGCGTCTGTTTTGTTCGGAGGGATGCATAAATTCATAATTTTAATTCCTCCGATCTGTACAACTTGAGATTCAATCGGCGACACATCGTCCACGGCAGAGGTTCCAAACTCAAATGGGTTCGCGGGCCAATTTCCTCATTTCGATGTCGCCGCGGGTCGCAGCCCAATTATAATAGGGGTATTCAATGTATAATATCCAAGTAGGCCTTATTTGACGGCACCTTGCAGCCAGGCACCTTGTACCTTTGGCACGAAAAATTTTTCAAATATTTGAATTTAATAGATTTCCCGTGCCCCTTGTATAATTTCAACAGAATTTCTGATGGTACCTATATAAAAATCAGAAAGCCCATGCACATGAAATCGCAAGTAGCGCGAAGAATATTTTCCAGTTGAATAAATTGGCTTAGAAAATATTCCACAGCCTATAGGCCTATTTCCACAATGCAGCTCGAACCCCCTGATGTGGTGCTTGGTACCACGAATGGGCTGCGGACCACTAGTTAAGAACCCCTGGAATAGAAATGACGAATCGCCGAAGAATCCATTGGCGGTACAGCTGTGGAACGTACCACTACATTACTCGCCCCCGATAATAACATAGATAAAGAGAACAAACAACACCAAGGATGTAACCAAATATACGTCACGGGGGCCACAGAATGCCAATGTTTTACATGCAGACCTGATTAGATATCTATATAACTTGGGCAACGCAAGCTACGGGCTTTTGAAATATTACTGTTCCCCTTGGCAGTGTCATAGATTGTTGCGTCCGTAGGATTACCAAGTCACTATTCAGGGACGCAAGTACTTCTCTGATTTTAACTTTGACCCGACTCAACTCGAGTAATTTTCAGTTTATCACCCAGTTAATCCAAAATCGAAAGGTCACACCAAACGAAATCACGATTTTCAGTCACGAATCATCGACGGGTCACGTTTTATCATCATGAACCTGAAATGTGACGAAATAGCGATCTTCCAACGCATGGTAGGTTTTAGAAGTGATGTGATAGTGAAGTAATTGTTTAGATTTCCGGTTTTTGTAGTAGTTTTAGAGTGAACTTTAAGTTCTTAAATCTAAAAATGATATATGATACTTGAATATATTGTCGAATACTTGAAATCCCAAAATGCCTTCGCGGGCCGCACAAAATGATCTCGCGGGCCGCGTGTTTGAGACCTCTGGTCCACGGGTATCTCAATGTATGGTAATTGACGTTTTATAAATAAACAAACACCGCCGCCATGAATGTCTCGGTCTTTTCTAATCAGCACATATCCTTGAATCGTTGGGCTGTATCTAGGAACGAGATGAGTTTCCTGAATGGCTATATCACATCTGCTTTCGTTACTTGATCCCGTAAAAAAAACTTTCAACTCGTCCAACTCTCTGTAAATACCTCTACAATTCCACTGATGGATAACGGCATCTTGATTAGCCTACTTGTCACCCGTCTCCATATGTTGGCTATTTTCACCTGAGGGATTCTTTGGAGCCCCCTTTTTCCCTTCTCGCGATTTCGTAGTTTCTTATCAGTGGTTGACAAACTTGTATCTGGTACCTGATTTTCTTCAACAGTTGTATCAACAGATAAATTTATCACAGTAGGTTGTTCGGTTTCTCTTGGTATAGCGGGAATAATTATACCGAGATTGTTTCCCGCGGATTCCTCAACAATGGATTCAATGCATAAATCCTCTTCAGCCTCGAGGGCGAATATTGTATTTTTTATGACTTCGGCAATGAAAGTGAAAAATGCTTTGATCCGGATTGTAATAGGACTTTCATCAGTTGCAGCGTGTGTATTTGGCGCACATTGTTCTGTCGGCATTTCCGTTTGGGGTAGTTCTGTGGTTCGCATTTCGCATCCATGCCGTATCAAGGTAGGAGGCCGTGTTTGATCTTCTGGTGTTGTGACTTGTTGTTGCATACCACTGTGTCCCTGACTCTCTCTCTCTCTCTCTCTCTGACGCATTTGTCGAGCTGTCCAATAATCGACTTTGACATTTGCCATAATGGACTGGATCCTACTCTCGTCTTTATATCTAGGACATCCTGCGTAACCCGCATAGTGCGCTAGTTTGCAGTTGACACAAATTGAGGTCTGACTATCACAGTTGTCGTAAGCGTGGTCTTTGCCACATTTCGTGCACCTCTTCCTTCCGTGGCAATATTTCGCTTTATGTGCAATATTACATTGCAAGCAGCGTGTCGGCGGTGGGTTATAGATCCTTCTTCTAAACTACAGAAATCCGATTTTAACTACTGTCGGTAGGATAGTAGAAGCAAAGCAAAGCGGTACTGATGTACTCATCGTGATTCCTGCATTCGAGCGATAATAGGCGAGTCTACGAACGAAGCTAACATGTTGATTGGCAAGGGATTGCTTATTTCCTCGTCAGTGAGATCATGAGGCACATCCGAAATTACGCCGCGTACCTCGCTAGGCTTAGTCTTGAATAGCTCTACGTCAGTGTTTCCCAAACTTTTTCGAGCTACCGCCCCCCCCTGGACAACGAAGAAAGTGCCAGCGCCCCCGACACTCTCCTCACCACACCTAAATCATAAAACGAAAGTTGTTCTGCAGTTATTACAGCTAACAATGGCGCGGATGAAGCTGGTGTATCATTATTATCACCACCATCCTCGTCATACTGGGTTTGAGTTTTAATAAGGATAATCTCATTCTTAAATTTCCACTTCCCGTATTGTCAGGTCGGTTTCTGCTGTGAGTCAGAAACTTTGTCACGGCATTGAAAACCCGTTCTACTAAATATGAGCGGATAAGGACAACGACGACAAAGTCCCGACTTTAGTGAGAGTATTTCTATTTTATTCAATTGTGTATCCATAACAAATGATTGGAGATGCAAAACCTTGGGTTGAACTCAAAATTGTTCTACACTACAATGTATTCATCTCCTCAATCATTTCATGCTCGGGAACTTCACTGTATGGATTGATTATCCAGGAATTATTAATTGGAGTATATCCTGTAATCAAATCACCATATCCTCGTGGAATATTCTGAGATGGTTGATTTATGTTTCTCCATCAAAGTCTGGTATTCTAGCTAGACCAGTAGCTCATGCAAGCTTGAGAACTGAAACAGTTCACGTGTCGTAAATTTTCGCTGAAATATCAGGGGCTTCTAACTGAATCCGGACAGTGCCATTTCCACCTTTATCAGGTTCCATCATTACTAAGAGCGGATATATTCTACTCATACATTTTGGAAAATATGACTGTCAAGTAGAAATGATATCGTTTCTGGCAACGAGAATGCCGTGTGGAAGGCCACTGTGGCAGCACTGTCGAAAATCCAGGATCGTTTGAAACAGAGAATAACATCACGCCAGACAGTTTCTCTTAAAAAGCCATCATACCTTGCATTGCTCAAATAGTTCGTAGTTCTCACAGCACACAATGAACCACGCTTTTCAGGGACAATGACGACTGTTAAATTAGTCCATTTATGAGCAGGATCAACATTGTCAAGTAACAATGGACTTTTTCGGTGCAGCTGAATAAATAACCGGACGACCCTAAATTGCCTTGACTGAATCGATTCTGCATTTTACTGTGAATTTAGCTGCTTTATTTATCAATCGTTTCAACACTACGCAGCAGTTGCCTTCTAAACCTACACCGCCCCCATTTTCTCTCAGCGCCCCCCTAGCACACAATTTTAGAGTCAACGCCACCAATCGCCCATTTCATGGCCAGCGCCCCCTTTAGGTTCGCGATCGCCCCCAGCGGAGAGCTAGCGCCCACTTTAGGAACCACTTCTCTACGCGAACCTCGATCGGGTTTCCTTTAGTGCCGAGATCAGTACAACTAAGTAACTTTCCCACTTGGGCGTATGGTTCGCGCATTGAATACACAAGTCATCTGATGGTAACACTCTGAGGTCAGTATATGCCCCCCCCCTAGCACTTTGTAGAACGTTTTATTGATCACCAATGGGTTGTACAGCCGAATCTTCCGGTGAACACCTTTAACTACAACGGAATGCGCCAATTCTGAATTGGACGCGAATGAGGCCTCTTTTGACGCTTTTGCGCCCCGCCGATTCCCCGCATAGTTAATACACGGACTTATAAACCAGTAAGCAGTTGATATATGATGTACGTAAGGTAAGAAGTCACGGTAACACATTGTGTCCGACGAGAAGCTCGACCGCTAACAGCTGGTATCTGTCATAATTGGTACGTCCTACCTCGACGACGTCCTGCACGCGAATGGCGTTATAGGGTAGAAAGATTGCACTTAGCGGGTCAGCTTACTGTTATTGTTTTGTAAAACAAGATACTGAAACACGAAGGGCGATANAATGGAATATACTATACGTAGCAGATTGCAACTATAGTTGACNAGATTAGAACTAAAGTTGTACCAGTATGGTTATGTCGTCACCCCGGATAGGCCTACGTATAAGCAAGATAAATTTTTAGGTAAATGATGCACACTNANATGCGTAATATCAGGTGCAGTGGAAAATAAGTCGATGCGGGCTACTTTAGGGCTCTGCAAGCAAAAGCCGACGCATGACTACAACAATTTGTGCGATTCCGAAGAGCAACCAAACGCAGCAGCTATCGCGCGACGATCCTGAACCTGTTTTACAACATTTTGAATGAGAGGCGTCAACGGTGAACAAATTTAGTTAGCTTACCAACAGTCGTCAAGGATCTACCAAGAATGAACTTCGCATTGGCCGTTAGCCGCGGGGACTCTGAATTCGTGACTTGAAGGCTTTCCTCTTCGTTCTCCTCGTCATCAACGTCTCGGACATGCCCATGCAACTTTGTTCTCTCCTGCGTTGATCTAGCGATGATGGATTAGGAACAATGGGTCTCCGCACTGCGAATATTTCATTATCCTTCTCCCTTACCTTCTTTTGCGACCGACGGGTTGTTGGCATCCTTGGGAACACCTGGTGCTGCTATTCGAGGCGTTGCAAATCATGACTTGGCACTAAAACGGAGTCGAATTTCTCTTANATGACGGTTGCCATATCNTTGGCATATCNANCACTCTNAGNGCATGTNTGTGCAAGGTGTGTTTACGAGATTTCTACCNTAAATCNATAACGTAGAATCCAAATCAGGCCATCGGAACTTTCCGTTAACAATTGTTTATNGCACACCCATNGTGTATAGTATATGTATTGTATATATAATTTTATATATATCATTGGATGAAAATAACACCCTTATCACGGTACCAGATTATATTTTCGAAAATGGCACTTATTGAGGCATCAATAGTGATTTTGCGTTAGTCGCGAGGAGACACCGTGCAATTCCAAAGTACTGGTGCTTCTATTGAGTACCAACGCTAACTTCTTCCACCACCTCCACGATAATCAGAGGTCACGAAGTTGGCGAGAACGTGAGGGGATGTCAAAATCAAATACAGTCTCTGTCACCCGTCAGATAGGCCTATATTGAGTGCAATACCGTTTCTGGTCTCTAACACAGACTGATTTCAATTCTGCGTGCCGTACCTCAATAGAAATCTCTGCATTTTCTCGGTCATTGAGTAAGTTGGCTTCGAACTCGAATGCTTGCATACTGAGCATGTCCTCCATATCTGACGGTGCGCTGTGTCGGATGAGAGTGGGGTCGAGAAAACAGCTGAAAGAAACATTTAGTTACTGGTTTGAAATGATNTTACGGCGATCANTGTACNTATATATTGTACAGCGTAGGCTACATACANGATATCTNTAATAATAGAAACAGAACCTGGAAAAGAGAAGAGCCTAGAAAGATTAGCAAAGAACATCCCGACTGAAGATATATTAAGCACNTTCTCTTTACTGNGAGATTAACCTAATGCGGATAGCAATGAAAAATAAGCTTACGAGNTATTTTCAATAATAGAAACCNGCAAGCTATGTNGCGTTTCGCTCAAAACTTNTGCGCCCTCATNTGTCTCGANAATAAGTTCGACTCCCTCGAATAGGATTGTATTACGNCTTTTANTACAGAATAAATTTCAAGAGCACTTCAAGAGCTNTCTGTTTGTTAACGGCAACGAAGCTCTGAAATTGTTGAATGAGCATTCCCAACTTTGAGATACGAAAAATCATAACAAGCGGTGACACACGTTATATCGGTAGTTCCGTCCGACATTTATCTTGGAAAACAGTGGCTGAAGGTATATGTGATATGCATCGAATCAATCAAATCAATTTGAATGCTCTTTGAAGCAGGGCTGTGGAGTCAGCAGATTTTACCACCGACTCAGACTCAAAAAATTTTCATTATACCGACTCCAACTCCGACTCCGACTACAAACATTTTCATTATACCCACTTCAACTCCGACTCTGACTCCTGAGTCATTAAAGGTACCGACTGCGGCTCCGACTCCAACTATTTTCTTAAGAGAACTCCGACTCCAACTCCGACTCCAACAGTATTACCAATTTACTGCGAAAATTATGTGCCACAGTGACGGTTAAATGACTATCATGTAACCATTAAACAAATGCAAACATAGGATTAATGACCACATGTAAAATTGTTTCATTGTGGCACAGAATTATTCGCTATGCAATTAACATGGAAGAATGCCTTTCTAAATATCCTTCCTTTTTCATATTTTATAAGTTTTTCCAACATAGACTCTCTAAAACCCCAATATGTATGAATCATTCAACGATGACATTTATCCAATCCTGCATAATTAAAATGCAGATAAAACCATCGAAGTGTAGCTCTTTTGTATGAATCGGCAACTAATACAGATATTTACCTCACTGGTTTTCTCATTACACACTATAGTGATTACAAGCACACACACTTTCACTGCTAGTAATCATTAGTCAGAAACGAATTTAGGAAGTAGTCAAATAGCATACGTCTATCTACATGCACTTAGTCAACTATTCAAGGACTAAGACTTGCAGTCTTTCTTAATAATTTGTTCGACCCAAGCAGCTAAGATACACTACTAATTAATTTTGTCGAGTGGGAAGCAGCGTTTGGTTATATTTACATCAATTTAACAATTTCACAAAAGCAGACGATGTGTTTAATCTGTCACAGTGTCATGGTATAATTCCAAATATTGCATCAATTTGTGACTGCATCGTGAAGATGCATATTACGATTTTTTTCTTCCTCTATGCAACTGAATTGCAATTTGCAAATTATGTCCAATTTTATCAATATCGTCACTAATAACAGTGATTGATGGTGCATAAAAATCCTATTATAGTTATTAGTAGTATTTTAAAGATACCTTTGAAAGCAATTGTTTTCATAATAAAAAAGTCGGAGTCGGAGTCGGAGTCAGGGTCAGTTTCACAAACTTCGATCCCGACTGCAGTAAGTATTTTTTCCACGACTCCTACTCCAGCCACTTTAGTTTTCACGACCCCGACTCCGACTCCAAGGCGTGCTAAAAGGAGACTCCGACTCCGATTCCGTTAAGCAAAAAATTGCCAAACACTGACTCCGACTCCACAGACTCCGAATGCACAGCCCAAAGTACCCTTTACTACTGTTACGGTTTGGGGATGCTCACGCAAAATGGTGTCCACCGCAATCGAAACCGTGTAGTAAATTACATCTGAAAACACCCCTTCTATAGATAATCTTCTGTTCCTGCCTTTCGAACGAGCACATATTTAACATTTTATCAGGAATCCTATAGTTGTCTTAACGTTATCACGACACATGTATAGGACGCGACGTACCAAGGTATTCATGAACTTGTATTGTACCGAATAGGACTATAACGATTGCTGAACCGAAGATATGAGAAAATTAAGTAGGCTAATGCAATATAATCTTGTTGTGAGCTTCTTATTGTTGCGGTTAACAATTTTATATGTACACTGTACAGGTCACATACCCTTCTTCGATGAACGTGTACGTCAATGTCGAACCGCCAGGGGAGGTAATAGAATGGGCCGTGCATTGTTCAGTAAAGAAAACGAGTCCAGTTTGTCCCTGGCCAACGGCACCAAGAGAAAAGTACATTCGTTCATTCGCGCTAACTTGTAGTGGATAATCCGCTGGAGCGACTACAGTCTGTTGGAATTAACAGTAAATTGTCATAATTTGGAACAATGTGTGATTATGAATTTGATATTGTCATATTACATCATAATAGGTGCCTGCCGTTGTGGAAGATCTCGTATTGTTACAGTTTATTACTGAATATAAGGCAGCTTTTTTTTTAGGGCATTTGATTGCCCATGCTTTATCTAGTATCCACCAAGTATCCATTTGTCGTACGTAACACCAGACCTTTGGCATCAATAATAATGTAACATGTGCTCCTAGCGACTGGGCTGTCACAAATAAAGTTGTTGATTTATTGTTGAAGCATGTTACACCAGAAGGGAAACATAGGCCAATACTTGGCAAAAATGGAAACTTTGTTTTGGTGACTAGTTTTGAGCAAGCCCAGACGCTGTTTTATTTGAAACGTTGATACAAATCATAATCGCTGTCTTACCGAGAAGTTTTCCGAGTAGTAAAATTCAAAATAGAAAGAATATTCGCCCATCCCGTCAATCGTAATGTCAATTGGAAAGAACTTCGAATCCAGCGGTAGTTCGGGGATGAACGATGCGTTCACTGTGCTAGATGTCAGCATCGAACACGTGACTGGGAATTGTTTCCATTCTCCACGAGTTATGATCGAGGAGACTCGTTCTTCTTCGTGCCAAATCCACATATGGGCTTGGTAGCGCAGCAGGTAGGAATTCGACTAAAATTCGAGATGCTGAGTAAAGCCTACTTATATAAGCGTACAACACCATAGATAGACATATTTTACGGTTCTTTGTCTATTGACTTATAATTTTACATTTTATCGCAAGCATGTAGTGTTTTGAATTTTTGAAGTTTTTAATAAAGTAACTTGTGCTTAGCAACTGCTAATGCAATCGTCATACCCATTCGGTCACGCCACATTGCTCTCTCGTGAAGCGCAAAACATGATTCGGTCCGTTGAGAGTAGACTGACAGCTTGCTTGCGAAAAATATTCCTCGTTCGTTCCGACCACAACAGTCCTATTTGAAGCGCACGAAGGCAGAGATATTTGCATTTCGGAACCATCACACGTGATGTCAGTCGGCGCTACAAACGATCGTAGATTAGCAATGCAGATACTCGTAAACACCCGGTTCTTTACCCTTCTTACAGCACACCCGTAAACTTTTTTGGGTGCATGGTTGCGTGAGCCACGCAAACCACGAACTTAGGGGTGCATGCTTATGACTAAAATGGGTTATCTATATTACTTTCATCTTATCCTAATCACGGCCTTATTGCTTTGCACTCTTAGTTGATGTCTGGAAAGCTTGGTGATGACTACGGAAAGTCTTCACTTTCGCCTACGGTTGTATTTAAAACAAACGGTGTTTTAAAACACTTTGTTTAAAACATGTTTTAAACGGTGTTTCGAACAAATGCCTTTTTTAAAAAATTGTGTTCCTTTTAGCTTTTAAAATTATGCCATAATTGTGTAAATACTTTCCAAAAAACATGTTGTATGAGCCTACGAAAAATTACCACCCGATAAAGCCGATGTATATCGATATGGGATGGTTGGAACCGTCAAAATAGTCGGTTCAACAGCAATAGTACAGATATTTCGTCGAAGGAGCTATATTTACCTTATATTTTCAATTGTCATTGTCAATTCACTATGACGTTACAATTGAATATTCATGACGACATGGCTTAAAAAAATCAATAAAAAAGGCATTGTTTTACACATGTTTGCTTTGAATTGCTTTTTGTTTTGAATGCAACCCTACTTTCGCCTAATTTCCTACTGTAGATAGAAAACTACTTCTAGTAATGTAAAGTAGAAAGAAATCTACTTTTACTAAACTGCTGCATACTTTTAAATTATATATTTAGAAGTAGAAAGAAAACTACTTTTACTAAACAACTTAACACACAACACTGGATACTGTAAAGTAGAGCGAAAACTGTTCTTTTATTAACCTAGTAAATATACTACAAGGCCACATCTGGACACCTGCAAGCAGAGGTGGTTAGTAACGGAGTACTTCTACTATTCATAGTACTCAAGTAGATTTGGTAAATAACTTTGTAAAATAGATATCAATTTTATTAATCCGTCGAACACTTTACTCCAAATTTTCTAAAGTAGAAAAAAACTACTTTTTCCAAAGTATTAAAGACTTTACACTATGGATTTTGTAAAATGAATACTAATCTTATCTAACTATCGAGCACTTTTACACTGAATTTTGTAAATTAAATAGAAAAATACTCTTTGCCAGTGTACCAAAGACTTTTACACTCTGGATTTTGTACAGTATGTACTTTTTTACCTTTACAGTATGGATTTTGTATAGTATATACTAATTTTACAAATGAGCCGAACACTTTTACACTGAATTTTGAAAAGTGGATATAAAACAACTATTGTCGAATGTACTAAAGGCTCTTCCAATACAGATTTTGTGCGGTAGGCCTACATACTAATTTTACAAAACATTTTACGTCCATTTTTGTAGAGTAGATAGAAAACTACTTTTCCAATTTAATGAAGACATTTACACGCTCGATTTTGTATAGTGTATACTAATTTTACTAAAACGCATCGGATTTTATAGAGTAGAAAGAAACTGCTTTTTCAAATGTATTACAGACTTTTGACACTACGGATTTCGTAAAATGAATGCTAAACTTATTTGACTATCCAGCACTTTTGCTCTGTAATGGTTTTGACGTTGTTCTATACCGATTTGTGAGATAGTAGGCTACACTCAATTTCGTAAAGTAGATAGAAAACTGCTTCTGCTAAACTCTTACACTTCTACTAAACTTCTACACTGAATCTTGTGAAGTAGATAGAAAAATAAAACTATTAACATAAGGTAAGCGCGAAGTACGCAAATCTCGATTTCATACAAATACCACAAACTGTGCGAACCTTCAGAGTTGATAAGTAAACAAGTACTCGTACTTCTTCAGATAAAGACTTTAGCACATAAAATTCGGTATTGCTCTGTGATGATTTTGATGTTGTTCCATACCTATTTGGAAGGTAGTGGACTTAATTCGTAAAATAGGTAGAAAACTACTTTTATTAAAGTCTTACACTTCTACTTAACTTCTACACTGAATCTTTTTAAGTAGATAGCAACGATAAACTAGTCGAAAAATTTACCAAGTTTGGATGCGATATATTCAAGTTTCTAAAACTTATTCACACCCATGAGTCGAAATATTGTTAAGTAACTCATGTTTTCGATATAAGATAAGCGCGAAGCGTGCAAATTTCGATGTTGGGCAAATACCACAAACTTTGCTTGCATTCAGAGTTGATACCTAAATGCATAACAGAATTTACGCAGAAGTCGGTACTACGAAAATTTTGTCAGGTAGAATTTTTCTGGTGTACTAAAGAATTTTTCACTCTGCATTTTGTACAGTATATAGTCATTTCACGAAACCGCACCGGATTTTAGTAGAAAGGAGCTACTTTTTTCAAATTATTAAAGACTTTTCACACTGTGGATTTTATAAAGTTAATGCTAAACTTATTAAACTGTCGGACACTTCTACGCTGAATTTTGTACAGTAGAGAGAAAACTACTATTCTCGAATGTACTAAAGACTTCTACACTATGGATTTTGTAAAATGATTACTAATCTTATTAAGCCCTCGAAGTCTTTACGGCGTATTTTGTAAAGTATATAGAAAACTACACTAATGCGAGCGATGTACTAAAGACTCTTACACTCTGGATTTTGTACGGTATATACTAATATTACGAAACCGCATCGGATTCTATAGAGTAGAAAGAAACTACCTTTTCATATGTATTACCGACTTTTTACACTATGGATTTTGTAAAATTAATGCTAAACTTATTAGATTGTCGAACACTGCTACGCTAAATTTTGTAAAGTAGATAGAAAACTACTCTTTTCGAATGTACTACAGACTTTTAGAAATCTTAGCACATTTCGCCTATATTACGACGTGAGTGACCAATCAACATTTTTTTCTGTTATAAGTTTGAAATGTTTCATTGTCTGATCAATGCTGATCGTAAATTGACAGTTTCCTATATTTGTTTAGCTCCAATATCTTGACCTCAGCTACAATCAGCTGGATGAAGAATGTATGACCGCGCTGCCTGCCTTACTTTGTAAAGACAAAGCGGTTACTTTTATCATGAAAGGGTGTGACCTTACTCCCGAGGTAATTCGTGCCTTTGAAAGTTTTGCTTCTATCGAGGTACTCACTCGTTTCTATAGTTTTGTGTGTCATTTTGAAATAAATTACTGGATTTGTAGGTCGAAAACCTTGATGTGAGTTACAATACGGATATGGAACCGGCATGTTTGAAAGAAGTTGGATGCTTTGTAAGAAAGCATAACACGATAAAAGTTCGACTTTCAGCTTGCGAATTGGATGAAGACTCACTAATCTCGTTGAATATTGGTGTCGGAATTCATGAGGTGATCATTTGAACTGGATCTGTTATGTTTTTTAACTGAAATAATCAATCACAGTGTAATGCTTATCTGAGTTCTTGTCATATTCAAGCATGACATTTCATTGACAGATAGAATTTTTATCATCAATAAAGTGTTTCAGATCACGTCTGATAATAAAAACTATCACTGCTTCTTCTAAGCAAGAAGTTTTCTCAATCGCTCATTCATTTAATGCTAGTTTAGATGGTTTCTTCAATAACCTTTCCAGCTTCGTTATTTTCTTCGGTGTTGCACCAGTTTTGCTATTAGGAGTAGAAATCGCAAAAATTGCTCTACTGTTGATAAATAATATTATGACTAATCTATTACAGCCGCCGAGTCGTTTGCAGTCTCGTAAAATATTTGAACATCACACATCATGTTTTAGATGCATTCGCTGGATTTAAGTAGAAATCCTGGCATTTCATCCTGCTACAAAACAGTAACTTAAGTCCTGTGCAATTCCCGTGCGGAAGAATTTAATCCGAGTAATTCTAAGACGTTTTCCATGCAAAACAGGAATCTGAGCCAAGAGATGGGCGAGCGTACGCTACAGTAAGATCTTTCTGCTCAATCATAGATCCCTATGTAGCTATGTAGTTCGTTTCTGTAATTTTAAATTGATCTCAATCGCCTATTATTCAATGAACAGCTAAAGGCAATCGACCTCAGTGATAGCGACAGAACAAGAATCGACGAGGAATACGTGAATTCCATTCAGAGCTTCGTGAGATATAAACCTGAATGCCGCATTTATTAAAATTAGCATTTATTTTACAGAAAACCTTCGTGTGACGGTCTTTATTATATATTGGAAAACGTAGTTTTCGATCTATTCTACAAAATCCATAGTGTAAAACTTTAGTACCATGGAAAAGTACTTTTTCTATCTACTTTGCAATATTCATAGTAATGCTACGCGCAGTATAAGAGTAACAGTTTAAAAGTAGTTTTCTATCTACCTTACGAAATTCGGTGTGGAAGTGTAAGTCAGCTTACAGTCGTCTATATACAGCCTTTCTGGTATATTGTATGTCAAGAATTGTATAACATTTTATGTGGGTGTTCCGCCTTCGGTTCACCGCGGGTGCTCTTCACTGAGTGTTCGTGGTGGGCGACAAGTTTACTTTGAAAAAATCGGAGTGTTTAAATCAGGTTGCTCGCCTACATGTTGTTGCATGGAATAACGGAATAGGACCTCGGTTGTATTTTGTTGGTTTTCGGAAGTGAGTTGGCCTAATGATTATTATCGAAAACATGATTTACTTAACTACATCTCGACTCATGGAGATGAATAATTTTTAAAAACTCAAATATAGTGTATCGGAACTTCGTGAATTTTTCGATTAGTTTCACTTTTCATTATACTTCTCAAGATTCAGTGTAGAAGTTTAGTAGAAATGTAAGAGTTTAATAGAAGTCGTTATCTAACTACTTTACGAAATTAGGTGTGCTGTCTTCCAAATCGGTATGGAACAACATCAAAATCATTATAGAGTAGTACCGTTGTACAAAATCCAGAGGGTTAACGTCTTTAGTGCATCGGAAAAGAGTAGTTTTCTATCTATTTTACAAAATTCACCGTCAAG
>ATSW01127663.1:0-13923 GCA_000444245.1 Botryllus schlosseri | reverse complement strand
TAATTAGTGTTGGGATCAAGTCACTGACCTTCGAGTCACGAGTCATTTCGAGTCACTGCACATTTTGACTCGAGTCAAGTCAAGTCAATCGATTTTCGAAGGTGACTCGAGTCAAGTCAAGTCACTCGATTTTTGGAGGTGACTCGAGTCAAGTCGAGTCAAGTCAAGTCACGAGTCAAGTCACAATTCAAGTCAAGTTGCCTTTTCGAAGTATGAGGCATTATTATGTCATTGCATTTTGCTAGCTGTCTGAAATACAGATTGAGTGGTCATTGATTCTGAACCGATGAACGAATATAGAGTTGAATATACACCCAATTAGACGCTGTATTGCTCACATATATGTAGAACTGCTAAACTACTTAAGTAATTGCATAGCCTCAGTTTATAGTTACCAGCCAAAATAGAGAATAGAGAAACGGATTGATCAGATGCAATACATTACCCATTTACAAATTGATATGATACAAAACGAGCCTGTNCCAATGGTTTATGACTATTNAAACTATATTCNAATTCAATTTCAATAANACAAGAGGTTTGGTTAAGNTAAGAACAGAAAACAGAAATATACATTTAGCTNTTAAATTACTTNACTGTACTAGTTTACGACCTCGTAAGNTNTAAGCTTCGNTCACTTNGTTTGCGGTCAATTTATTNGTGAAAGAANAATGGAGGCACAGTGAAACGCACGATCATTNAATGATTAGTCGCTCTCACGGGTTANACGAGCGTTTCGCGAGCAATCCGACCNTATGCNAGATACAATGATTTTTATCGACACCGATTACNTGATGACTTGAAATTGACTCGTGAATTTTGCTCCGAGTCNCGAGTCAAACCACATTTTTGATACGCCGAGTCAAGTCGAGTCATTTTAGAAAAGTGACTCGAGTCAAGTCATGTCATACGAAAAAGGTGACTCGAGTCAAGTCATGACTCGAGTCATCCCAACACTGCCGTTAACAGAGTATGCCCGGCATTATCGTTGGGTTCTTTGTGTAGGGTGGCTGTATGCAAGTGATTGCAGTTGTCCTGAAAGAGACGAATCTGCTGCCAAGCGCGAGGATCCGACTAGGAAATGCAGGAAGTCTTGTAAAAAGACCACTGACTGTAAAGGATCATCAAAGAAATGCCTGTGTGATGGCCTGTGTGGATTATCGTGTTACAACCCAGGTAATTTATCTTCATGTAATACAAGTGGGTCAAATCAAATTGCGTCGTGGGCCGGATTCAAGCCTTCAAATCACTCACGGGCCGGACCAGTTCCAAGATGTTACCTCGTCCGTGCTTAACACTTGAATACTTTATTATCGAGCATTTATACATAATAGTAGGCTACTGTATACTATTTTGTATCACCGGTCATGGGGGTTTCATTGTAGCCAGTAGCAACACCTTTCTCTGCGACCAATGGAATTGGGCAAAAATACAATGATTGGTCAGTTGAATACAGTTATGAACCGCTAAAACAGTGGCGCTAACGAGAATACCAGTTGACATCTTTCTATGATCCCTTTGCTTTGGTGGCGATATGTGTTAGTGTTGGAATCAAGTCACTACGTTCAAGTCGCAAGGCATATTTTATCATCGCTCATTTTGACTCGAGTCAAGTCATAATTCACGCTAAGTTGCTTTTTTTATGGACGAGGCGTGATTGAAATAGCCTTTTGTTAGCTGGTTGTAATACAGAGTGAGTCGTCATTTATGTTGAATCGAGGAACGGATGTAGAGTTCAATACATACCGATATGCTAAAAGGCGCTGTATATATCGCACATACATGGAACAACTTAACTACACACGTAACTGTATAGCCTCAGTCTCTAATTAATATATATATATAATCATCAGTCAAAATAGAAAATAGATTACAAAACCTCAGAAAGTTTAAACTTATTGTTATTATGCGATACACAACCCATTTCCACATCCATGAAATACAATTTAAGTCTGCACCAATGGTTGACGAGTAGCATAAACTTGAAAGTATATTCGAATGCGATTGAAATCATATTAGATTAGAGATTTGATTATGGTGAGCCCTGATCACCCGCCCCAGGCTGTGTCAACAAAAGGACTTCGTGTACCATATGAAAATAGCACATTGAACGCTATCTTGTTCAAAATTTCATGCTGGTGACGTCATATTTTGTAATGCGATCGTTGGTATACAATGTTATTTCCAATTCTCTAATAGTTGCTGACGATAACCCCTGACGAGTGTCAGCCGATAATATGCAGGTTCATTTCAGTATGGATAGACTATTCAACTGTATATTTTCTATGGTAGGATAAAAAGTTGACATTTGAACTTCCTTCTGTCGTGATAATGGGGACATCATAAATAGTCATACTTGACTCGAAGCCTAATACTCGATTCAGGATCAAATCACTCCGCTTCCTGATTTGGCCAAGCCCGATTCAGTATAGGCTACATTACCAGTGGCTGTTTGGTCAACATCAATGGATTACACAATATGGTTAATCGATGTGGTGTAGTCCACTAATATAGTACGGTATTGATGAAAAATCATATTTTATAATTTAATTAACTACGGCAACTAAGTTGCACATATTCTTTATATGTTTTCATGACGTCACATCACACATCAAGTAGTATTGTAAAAGATATTGATATTGAAATAAGCCCGAATATTTTCGGCTGACACTCGTCAGGGGTAATTGTCAGCAACTAGTAGAGAATTGAAAAGAACATTGCATATCAGCAATCGTATCACAAAAATATGATGTCACCAGCATGAAATTTCGAATCACCACTTGAGGCAAAGAGATAGCTTAAGGTCAATTCACTAATTAGATTAGCCTGTATAAAAGTCCTTGAAAGGATGGAGTTTGTGTGTAATCTGAAAATAGCAATTCATAACGAGAATGTTGTTTGTAAAAAGGCACATACATTACAGTTTTTCATCAAGCGTTTCTCGATATACGGTGGTTCTAAAACGTTTTAGAGTGAGGCCCATTTCTCGCAACCCAAGTCTGACACATGGAAAGAAATGCATTATTGATGTTAGTATGCTAGGTTTCTACTGGGCCTTTGTAGGTTAGAATACAGAGGAACCAGACATATGACAAACCTTACTGTGCCATCAGCCATATTTTTGTAACAAAACAACTTCACTGTGCATTAGGGATGTGTAAAAATGACTTTTTTAAGCAACATAACAATATTATCAAGTAGCCAGTAAAATTTAAAAAAAAGTTATTTTTGAACAGCCTGACTGCGCATGCCATGTATTGGCTATAGCAGTGGCTGTCAACCTTTTTGACCTGGCACACCGTTAAAACTTTTAAAATAATGACATTATCAAGACCAGACTTTTGCAAACTACCGATCTAGTTAGGTGACGAGCTTAACTAATTACTGTGTTTGAGAATTCTAGTTGTTTATTTTGAAAAGTGAGTACCGGTAGTTCCAGCTGCGTATGATAAATATTTTGTTGCAGTACAAGTAGAACTAGAAAACTTGAGTCGTAATACCGGTGTTCTGTTGTGTGATGTTCTTGCAGCGATTGCTAGCTAGTTGTCAGTACTATCAGTGGCGTAGACAGGCAGTGGGTTTTGTGGGTCCAAACCCCTCCCATTTCAAACTCAAAACCCAGTCCTTATGAAATGCCGATTTTATCTCCAATATTTCTAATCTCATTTGCATTGAAATAATTTGTATTGTAAGTTATTAGGTATTTGTGTTTTACTTGATTAGTTGCAGGTTTTTAAAAGTTGTTAGTTCTAGTTGTGGGTTTTAAAGAGTGAATATTTCTATTTTTTTTTAAATGGGACTTGTTCTAGTTCTAATGCTAGTTGAGCATTTGATAACATCCAATAGTTGTAACTTACTTCTGACCACGACAGGACTCTGATATATTATTTTGTTAATTCATATCACATTCTATTTTGTGTATTTCCAGACAGTCAGTGCAGGAACATCACCGGGACTCTGGGGAACGGAACAATATTTTATCAGAAAAAGCAAGACCCACTGAAATATGGATCGAAAGCGCTGCATCAGTGCAATGAAGGCTGGTTTCTGCAAGGAGAAGAAGCGAGAATATGTCGCTCTGACAAGAAGTGGAGCTCGAATCCTAGCCAGTGTGTCCGTGAGTTTCTATATTCTTTTGACTTGCGCAGATTACCAATCTAGTCAGTTGAAGGCCAACTAAATACTGCTTTTTAGGTAGTTCTAGTTCTAGTTACCGATTTTGAAAAGTGAGTAGATGTAGTTTTTGTTCTAGTTGACGTATTTTGCAAATAACCTAATTCTAGTTCTGAAAGTGTGTTTTAAAAAAAGTGTGTAGTTCTGGTTTTAGTTCTAGTTGTACCGGTACATTTTGAATAGGCCTATCCGCTAGAGAGTTACTAGTTTACTACAAGTCTGCATGTAACTCGATTAACTTGTTAGTTCTAGTTCTATTTACCAGTTTTGAAAAAATAGTAGTTATAGTTCTAGTTGCAAGTTTTCAAAAGCTAGTAATTTTAGTTTTCCTTCATATTCCGTTTTCTGAAAATCGAGTACCGGTAGTTCTAGATCTAGTTCTTGTTGCGGATTGCAAAAAGCGAGCACCGGTATTTTAGTTTTCGTAGCGTATTTTGAAAATCCAATAGTTTGTGCAAGGTGATGTATTGATCTGGGTTTTTTCTTGAAATTTCTCTCAACTTCCCATTTTCACACGACTTGCGGATCGAATTTCTGCTGTTATATCGTACTTGGATTCAGATGAGATGCAAAGTTAATTCAGGATTTGGATTTGAAAATGTATGAAATCCGCTCATATCTAGAATGCAGATCTTGATTACTTTCCACAATCAGGGGGTTGCTCTGTGCCGGGGAGAATCGATGTGTCGTATCCTGTCTCCAACTATCAAAAGAGAGGTTATCTCCCAGGAGAAACTGTGGTCTACAAATGCCGATCTGGTAAATATTCACTTTTTTCAAAAATATGTTTCCAAATTTCGTCAAGTAATTCTGGTGCTCCAATTAGACTATTTTGAGTGAAGTGCCTGCATTATTATTCTAATCTCGTTTGTGAGATGTTTCTATGCTCAGGTTTTAATTCTAATCCAGTTTCAGGTTTTCCTGAAAATGCTGCAGCAGAACTGTATCGTGCGAAACGAGCCAAGCTTGCTTTACAGACATTTTGCCATTCTCGTCATAGGCGCCGACTTACGAGGTTACTAGGTTCTGAAATACCACAAAAGTTTGAAATCGGTGCAATCAAGTTGGGACATTTTGATTTGCGAAAACTGTCGCCGAGACTGCGTAATACGCGCGCGTATTTAATTGTTCACCAGAGATAGTGACTTGCTAATTGGCAGCACTCCCAGACTCTTTGGCAAGCTTATCATACGCGTAAAATCGCCGATACGAAGAGATTATATGATCGCCATTTACACATGTACTTGACCCTAATTGAATTGATGCTATATTGGTAAATTTGAAAAAAAATCCAAATCCCCCTAATTTTTCGACTGGCTACGCGCCTAGCGAGTGCCGAGAAGCACCATCCTAGATCTCCTCTGCCGACCAGGCGCCCAGATATACGTCCTGCTTTTCTGAAATCTAAATTATGTGCACCCATATTCGTTTACAAAACCATTCATGAGCTAGCTAGCTTCTTGATAGGTAATCAGAGCGCGAAATTGGAGGGTGTGTTGGTGTGTGCCTGCAAATTGGAATTCATTTCTGCGCAGATTCGTTTCTCTAACAAGGCTTTGCCCGTGACATTAATCGGGAAATGCAGCAATACAGCTTAAACACCGATATAATGAGAAAACACCGATGCAACGCGAAAACAATTGTCGCGACGAAAGCTACTCAATATGGTGTCACACTCGAATCCGATTCGTGGCGATACTGATTAGATTACGCGCTTTCTCATTTGCCATCATCCATATTTCTTGTTATCTACTTGATGCTCCGAAATAGTCGCACAAAGCCATTTTTCAGTCTTCCTTTCATTATTAACGTGATGCATCACAATATTATGGGTGGGACAAATTCTGATTTTATTCGATTCGGTTGAACCTTCTACATTCCGATAAACTTGATTGCTGGGTGTACTCGTATCGAGAACAACATTATCAAATATTATACTATTAGGCATTAGATAGACAGTGGATTTCTATTGGTAAGATCGCGGCATGCGTCCGCAAGTGGAATTAATTCTACTCTAAGGGTGGCCAACCTGCGGCCGTTAAATGAAATTTGTGTGGCCGTCAACACGTAATTCAATTAGTATGCGTTGGCGGCCGTCGACATGCAGATTAGAATTTACGAATTCAATTGACCGATGTACTCCCGAAATGCTTCGCGAACTTAAATCGGGAAATGCACCAATGTTTTAATCATCAAACAATTGCCGCGATGCGAGTTGGTCAACTCAAAGCAAGAAACCGCAAGAGACAATTACTGATTAGATGCGCGATTTCGCGTTTGTAATCATCATTATTGTCTGCTTGAGTTGTGGTGTGTTACTCGCAAGGCCAGTGCGTAGTGTTATTTCGTTAGTCACACTGGGCATTGCGCGTGAATAACATTGACATTGACGCAACTGCAGATTCCGTCGGACGGACTGGTAGCGCTGGCCGCAGTTACACTTCAAATGATGGTACAGTTTTAAGACACCATTTAATAACTCGACTGCATGGTTTGATATTAATAAGTGCAAGGCAAATATTAAAACGTCACACAAATGGTTTAACTCAGAGTTAATAACTCTACACTTACGCCAGCGGCATGCAGTAAAGTGCGTTTTCGTGCGACGATGACGTCATCGATATGGAACAATTATGACGTCACAAGACTTCGCCACCTCGTAAAAAATAAAAGTCGGCGCCTATGATTCTCGTGATTATGAGAACCAAATATGAGTTGGTATGAAATCAACTTGACTTTTCTTTGATTTCTTTGTGACTCGAAATTGATTTCAGTAATTCTAATTCTAGTCGATAGGTAGCCTATAAAACTGTGGCACTGTAGCCATGATTCTGAGTCTCATCTAATATATAAAAAATTTGTAGCTATCATTCTACCTCTAATTTGGAAAAAAATGTACAACTATCATTCTAATTGTAATCTAATTTAAAAAAAATGTTTTACTATCATTCGGATTGTAATCTAATTTTGAAAAATTGTGTAGCAAGCTTGTGTGGCTATCGTTCTAATTCTAATTGAATTTGGAATAAAGTATGTAGCTATAAGTCTAATTGTAGCCAAATTTCGAAGAAAAAACTGTAGCTAGAATTCTAATTCTACTCTAATTTGGAAGAGCTGTGTAGCTATCATTCTAATTGTTATCTAATTTGAAAAAATGTGTAACTATCATTCTAATTGTAATCGAATTTTGAAAAATTGTGTAGCTATCATTCTATTTGTAATCGAATTTGTAAAAAATGTGTGGCTATCATTCTAATTCGAATCTAGTTTGAAAAGTATGAAGCTGTCATTCTAATTGTTATCTAATTTGAAAAAATGTGTAACTATCATTCTAATTGTAATCGAATTTTGAAAAATTGTGTAGCTATCATTCTATTTGTAATCGAATTTGTAAAAAATGTGTGGCTATCATTCTAATTCGAATCTAGTTTCAAAAGTGTGAAGCTGTCATTGTAATTCCATTTGTCTGACTCTGTGTAGGATACACCCGAAATGGGAACGACACCGTCACCTGCCTGCCTTCCTACACTTGGAGCACCCTGAAGATGCAATGCAATATCGTCAACTGCGGGCCCCCGCCCCCCATCTTGAACGGGATCTACGATTCCAATAACGCGGCCGGGGTCACGGCCTTTGGGACAATAATCACTTACAAGTGCAATACCGGTGATTTGCGTTATCGAATACTCAAGTTAATTCGCTCACCTACGCTACATACTCGAGCACTGCTTTTGAAAATGATAGTTTCGATCGTATCCTCCATTGTAGTAGCCCCGGAAACCTGATCGTTCGCATCGCAGCAACGAAATCGTGCATTACAAAGATGCAAATTACCTTTGTGGCATAGACCCGGGCATTATCTTGTTTGTGGTCACATAAAAGGCACATATTTGAACTCTGCACATATTTCGTGCTGTCGTGGCGTCATAATGAGAGACGCCACACTCTGATGCTGGACTCGAAGCCTGACACTCGATTCAGAATGGAATCTCTCAGGGACTCGATCTTGCTCAGTCCTAATGATAACGTTCAAGAGAATATGTGTGATGCAATGATTCTGTTTAGGTTTCTATACCATGTCGCCGTCCACCACTACATATTGCAGTGCTTCAGGAGACTGGTCCAGGTCAGCACCGGACTGCCAACGTAGGTTTCTGCTCGATTTCCAACTATGCTTTGTCACACTTGTACAAATTACCAATCTAGTTCGTTGACGGTCAACTGCTTTTTCAGTTCTAGTTCTAACTGCACACTTCCATAAAAATAGTTGCAGAACAGCTAGAAAACGCGTATTGTTGTTTTGGCATGAATCGTGATATCGGTGTTCTGTTGGGTGATGTTCTTGCAGCTATTGCTAGCTCAGAGTCATCGCTACTCCAAGTGGCGTAGTCAGGGGTTGAATTACGGGGGTCGAAATCCCTCCCATTTTGAACCTGAAACCTTCTGAAATGAGTACCGTATTCTATCTCTACTATTTCTTGGCCCATTAATTAATTAGTTGCAGATTTTGAAATGTGGGTAGTTCTAGTTCTAGGCAGTGTTACAAGTTTTGCAAAGTGAATGGTTCAAATTCTAGTTGCTAGTTTTGAAAAGTGGGTAATTCTACTTCTAGTTGATAGGGGAGTAGTTCTAGTTGCAACGTTTGTTACGTGAGTAGTTCTACTTCTTGTTGCAACGTTTGAAAAGTGAGTAATTCTACTTCTAGTTGATAAGTGAGTAGTTCTAGTTGCAGCGTTTGATAAGTGAGTAGTTCTATTTCCTGTTGCAACATTTGAAAAGTGGGTAATTCTACCTCTAGTTGTGTGTTTTGAAAATCTATACGCAATGTGATCCACTCGGACACCTTTTAGGAGTAGCATGTCCGCCTCCGCTGGACGTCTCAAACGGTAAGCTCGAAAGCGGCGGCAATTCCTTCGTATTTGAGGATTCCGTCACGTACCGCTGCGACAAAGGATACTTGATCGATAAATCCAGGTCCAAAGTCATCAGCACTTGCATAGAAAACAGCACGTGGTCTGCTCAGCCTTCTTGTGAAGGTGAATTTCTTAGTGCATATTCACTGCTATTGATAGGACTTCGACAACTAGATAATTCTACTGTATAATTAGGCTGATTAGAGAGAAGTGCCGGTGATCTAATTTGTGAAATGTTTCCACACTCTCATATTCGTTTTAATCTCATTTCTGGTTTTCCTGCAAATGCTGCAGGAAAACTGTATTGTTCGAAATGAGTCAAGCTTGCTGTAGAGACAATTTTCATTGTCGTGCTTTTGAGAATCAAATTTGAATTAACATGAACTGAGCTTGATTTCTCTCGTATTTTTTCTGATTAGGAATTCAGCTCAATTTCCAAGTGTGTCTGAATTCAGTAATTCTAATTGTAAGCGAATTTGACAAAAACGTGAAGCTATCATTCTAATTTAGCTAAAACGTCTAGTTACAAATCTAATTGTAATCGAATTTGGAGAAAAATGTGTAGCTATAATTATAATTATTATCTTATTTGGCAATAACTTGTAGTTATAATTCTAATCCTAATCAAATTTGGCGAAAGCGTGAAGCTATCATTCTGATTGTATTCGAATTTGAAAGAAACTTGCGGTTATAATTCTAATTTTTAATCAAATTTCGCAAAAATGAGGAGCAATCATTCCAATCAAATTTCGCAAAAATGTCTAGTTATATTTATAATTTAATTTGGAACAAAAAACATGTTGCGAAAGTTGTAATCCTAATTAAATTTTGGAAAGCTTAACATTTCCTAGTTTTCCAACTGTATAGATAGGCCTGTCATTCAGCGCATTCCACTCATGACTCGTACATGGAAGTGTCTTCTAGTTTGTGTCAATGATTCATGGCTCCTGTTCCATACATGGAGCGCGCGTTTGAAATCGAACATGTGACATAATTGGTTTGGAAATGGTATGACATGATATAAGTAAGTTTGCTGTATAGGAAGTGACGCCTTGGCAATCACAAGACCACTCTCGTTATCAGGTCAATTTTGGTGTTTTCGGTTGAAACTGAACTGAAATAACACTGTCGGTCATGTCATAGATCAAGTCCTATTCTTATGTATAAAAACATTTGTTTATGTATAAAACGTTGTTAGGCATGATCTATTTCTGTCCTATGGAAATAGAATACACTAGGCCCGATTTTGACATAAATATCCTGACTGGACATCTTCCGTTGAATGCGGTATCTAAACAATCTTGGGATGTACGACATATTTCCTTCATAACATCTGCTGACAACGATATAAAGCTTGATCTCTGCGTGACTGCTGGAGCGTGAAGTTCTTGTGCAAATTTCAATAAATTGCAGCTCCATTACGGTGGCGTTTTGAAGAAAACGACTGCGGCCAAAAATTTCTTTTCGTTTTTCCCTTCAATTCGAGACCGCATCATTTTTTGAGTGCAGTGCCCCTTTAAATATAGGGTATAATTGGAGCGAGATGCAGTAAATCAGCACTGAAGTAACTCTCCGACGGGTATTTCGGGATTTGGGCTGGGAAGTTGACCTTTTTTTTTAGTCAACCAACTGATAATGTGAATGAAAAACTGTATTTTGGGACCTGACCCGGAAAGTTTACCTTAGTAGAGAGTTTACCTTACCTTACTAGTAGACGTTGAATTAATTATAAAAAAAAACTGTCAATACTTCGATTGGGCGACTGATATTATGACCTCGCTAGTCTGGTACCAGCATATGAAATAGGAATTGTCTGACGAGATTCATTTTGTTTTAAGCCGACCTGAACGCAGATTTTGACACCGATATGGAAGGCTACTCTGGGAGCTACAGCCGGGTCTATTATTCGCCACCATCCGGCTTACCAGGTCAGTTTAAAGGGGTCTGGATGACCAGATGATAGTTGTCTGGACTAGTTACGAGCAGGATGGCTGTAATCTAGTTTTGAAATGTTTCTTTTGCATTTTAATTCTAATGTTACATTTAATTTTCCTGAAAATGCTATAGTATAACTGTGTCGAGTGTATCGTACAGACAGTTGTGAGAATACTTGTGAGCGTGAACTCTAATTTGACATGGAGTGAACTTGATTTTTTTTGTGTTTTTTTCGGAATTGAATTCCGTTTCCTAGTTTTTCTGGAATGCAGGAATTCTAATTGCTATCAGACTTTGAATAGAATTGTAGCTTTCATTGTGAGTGTAATCTAATTTTAAAAATACTGTGTATCTATCATTCTAATTGTAATTTAATTAGGGAAAAAATCTGTAGCTATCATTCTAATTCTACTATAATTTGTAAACAACTATATATCATTCCAATGTTATGTGTAACAAACTATTTATCTGTCATTCTAATTTAATTTGGAAAAAAACAGTGTAGCTATCATTCTAATTGTAATTTATTTTGAAAAAACTAGCTATCATTGTAATTGTAATGTAACTAGGGAAAAAACGGTAGCTATCATTCTACTTCTAATCTAATTTGTAAACAGCTGTACCTATTATTCCAATGTAATGTGTAACAAACTATTTATCTATCATTCTAATTTAATTTGAAAAAAAAAACAGTGTAGCTATCATTCTAATTGTAAATTATTTTGGAAAAACTAGCTGTCATTGTAATTGTAATACAATTAGGGAAAAAACGGTAGTTAACATTCTAAATCTAATATAATTTGTAAACAACTGGATCTATCATTCCAATGTAATGTGTAACAAACTATTTATCTATCACTCTAATTGTAATTTATTTTTGAAAAACTACCCATCATTATAATTGTAATCCGATTTGTAAAGTTTGAAAACGAGCTAGTTGGCCAACTGTGACAGGTTTCGGACTGCAGGGCAGCGGCGTTCTCCGTTCTGTCCCATACCCGTTGTCGTCTGCGGAGAGACTCTGTCTGCGAGTGGACGCGAAGGACGGGCCGTTGACAGCTCAGGCTCGGAGCGGCGCTAAAATGTGAGATGTTGATTACGAGATTGCGTCAGAGATGTTACCTATGAACATGCTCGTCATTTTCTGTCTTGTTTGATGAAAGTTTCATACTAAACATTTTCGCGCTTCTTCGATATATGCCCGAGATCATAGCAGTGTTCCTCATGACACCTCGACGATGTGTTCCACATGAACATGTCACAAATATGCCGCGTTTCGGCTGGTTGTCAATTGTGCTGCACACGAAACATCTGTTTGACTAAAAAAATAAAATTAAAAAGCTCAACGCCAACTCGTTTAACGTTGGAGCTGCTCTTCTGGGAGTCAAGTCATAAAAATGCCTTTTTTTTACAAAGTATCCATTTTGTTTTCGTCCCCAAATATTTCTTTTGCAATCTCAAAATGTGGTAACCCTATCAAGTAGTCTATGTTGCTATTCAAGTAGGAGTAGAACTGATGCCGTCGTTTAAACTTGAGAACAAGTAATACTTCTACTCGATTGCAAAAATTTTTCTGATGGACAGATTCCTTCAACTATGTTGTTCCCATAATGTCATTCTATAGTCCTACCATATCAATAAGGCAAACAGATTTGAGGTTGGGCAGAAAAATGCCAAAAACTATATTTTCATAGTCAGTTATGTGAATTCATGTTTGTAAGGGCATACCTGTCATAGTACTTCAGATTATAAAACAACATTACTGGAACTGGTTGAGTGCAATATTAACAGTGTAATCATGCACTTACCTCTGAAAAGTAATAGACAGAAATTTTTTTATTCAAATTTACACAATGTGTGGGGGTAGGATGAGACAAAACCATGAGGGTAAGTTGAGACATGGGTATCAGAGGGCTTTTCAATCGAAGGCCTCCCAAGATTCAAAATTTGCTGTTGAAGGCACACAAAATGTATGATTTATCTAGTAGTTTACCAGATTTGACATTACAAGACAAAATAATAACTCTTATTGTTGCTGGTTCGCATGGATAATTGGTTTTCGATGTCATTTGAATTTGTTTATGATGTTCAAATTTTTTTTTAAAGTGACTTATTTCATGATGATTATATTTTATTCACGATGTTGCTAGTTGATTCGTCGTTTGGGATGAATTAATGGCGTAATGAGCAAGAATTGCTCGGTGTCCCATCTTGAACACGGCGTATGTCATCTTACCCTCACCTGGGGGTAAGTTGAGACATTTGAGCAGGGATTTTTTAGGGCCAAGAAATCCGTCAGTATGGTGTTCAATAGAACTCGAGCCATGGTCATAAATAGTTCAGATCACAGGCTTTCCATTGGTGTCAAAATTAATCCTCAGAAAGCAGTACTCTTTCAGTGGCTTTGAACTATCAGAAAAGTGTCTCATCTTGGCCTGCTCTCCCCTAATTACTGCGTTTCCTTACCTCAAACTCGACACGCTCTGTTTTAGAATCGACCTGCGCAAGATTCGGGCCGGCTCGGAGTGGAAATCACACCTGTTCTGGTTTTTGTCACCGATTTCTGGCCAGAGTCAAGTGAGTAAAGTAGGAAAATATTCAGCTTTTCCAAATAGGACAAGATCGGAATTACGGATTTCACGAAAACTTTGAAATTGAATTCAATTCCGAATCGGGAAGACGTGCAACATAATCAGGCTCACTTCACATCGAATTATGGTTCATTCTTATAAGTGGGGCGACTCTTTTTACCTAATAAACAGAAGATTTTGGCCTAAAAATGAAAATGTAGACATTTTGTAACCTTAAAAAACTCGATTTTGACATTTTGTAAGTTTTGTAAGTAATAATATTGGTTCTTCGATATATTACTATATAATTTAATAAAGGCAAACTACCCAAC